>CM076581.1:599931385-600155240 GCA_034641835.2 Pinus albicaulis | reverse complement strand
GCACTTCCGTAATTATATATAGAGGACGGTTCAACACTCATTATGAGTAGGGATGGTAGAAGAAGTCTGAACATCTCAATAGAGAAAATATGCCCTTATTCTTATTCAATGAAATAAAAATCAAAGAGAGATATGAGAATTTAGGGAAGAACCAACATGATAAAGATAATCGATCATATTAATTTTAGTGAAAATAAAGACAAATAAGTGATATGTATGGTCGTGTCCTTTCCTTTTTCTTATCACTACAAAAATTTCTTAAAAATGACAATTTCTCTTTATTAGTCGTATTCTCAAAGAATCTCTAATTTGTGTATCCTTGCATAAATTGTATGTTTGTCTTTCAAAGAGTCATGAAGAATCTCGTAAAAGTCCTAGAAATGTTGTTTAAAACAAGCAGCACCACTCAAAAAGTGTTGTTCCTTGATGGAACAAAATTGTTCCTTAAGAGGAGCAAGAAAAACAATCATGAAAATGTTGTTCCTTTCAAAAGGAACAAGAAAGAAACACACAAATGTGTTAGTTCTTAGGAGGACCCTGCATTGCTCTTTAAGAGGGACGACATTTGTCTTTAAGGGGAACAACATGAAAAATAAAGACACACAAAAGTAGGGAATAAAAGAAAATGCATCAACTGCTGTAGGAACTAAGAAGGAAAAATAGAGGAAAGAACAAAACTAATGTACAATCTATTGTCAACCAAATCCATTCAACTTATGCTGAAAATTTATATACATGTCTAAAAAAAAAAAAAATTGCTTAATTTGTGTTGTCGAAGAATTGTCTCCTCAAACTTGCATGGTGGGGTCCTGACACTAATTGGTTAATGGAGTGGAAACTACAATTTGGAAGGGATCAACACCCTAAATACAAAAACATAAAATAACCTGGAAAAGAAACAACACTTTATTAAGTTAGAAATGCCTATGATGTTATTTTGGTGAATATCAATCATATCGAAAAAAATGATCTTTTTGAAAAATGTTTTGGCAACAAGTGACCTGAATATTCAAATGGAAACCAATTCTTTCATTTCTTCTTGTTAAGAATCTCCTGTTAGGTAATTAACTGGATGAATGCCTTTGTTTCACTAAAATTTCTTTCAAGAATCGTCATCTACAAATTGACCTTTGTCATTTTCAGACCTGGCAGAAAAAACGAGTGTCTACCGCAATAAAAAATTAAATCATGGAGAAAGAGAGGTGCGCGGGCTCCCTAATTCAAGACCATAGTGAAAAAAACTTACAAGTAGTTACTCAGAGAACAAATCCACAGACAAAGTAAAATTAATTTATTACTCATGGGAGATAAAGGCTAATCATGCTAATCAGTTGTGTTGTTTCAATCATAAATTTTCTTTTTTTCATCCGATTTGAGTGATTCCAAAGCCAATGAGAGCTAATTCAAAGGTTTACTCTAATAGAAAACATATTAAAAATCCAATGCTATGATATGTCAAATTTTCTGTAAAATAACTTACATAATAGAGTCATTTTCAATTTTCCAAATTTTAGACCAATAAGCCATGATACTTCAAACATAATTTTTTCGCTTGATATGATTTAACTGGCTAAAATTGGAGATTAAAGTATATTCATTTATTGATCCTTGAATAGAAATAGGTTTTGAAGACAAGAATAAATTGATAAATTAAGATGCCAGAACAAATTTTTAGAAAACAGTAGGCTTCAAGAGTGCTGATTTGGGGATAGGCAACGTATTTTTATCATAAATTTCATACAAATATCAAATTGAGTGATTAAAATTGTGTTGTAAACTAGATTCCATATAGGAACTACCATGCAGAAACAGGGTTTTAAAAATATAGTCATTTAGGCTTCCAAAAATGGACTCATTCCAGAACTCCATTCTTTAGGCTGCCTACTGACACCCCGTCAATGTTTTGGTTCTAATTTTTTTGTTTGAAACTGTACTGGAATGATTAAAATTGGGTTGGAAATAGGACATAAAGGGCTACTTAGGATAGAAACACTTTTTAAAATATTCACTTTTTGACCCCAAAAACATGATCATTCCAATTTCGTCGTAAATTTCATCAAGCCCGCAAGCCAAAAAATTATGATATTCAAGAAATTTTTCCATATCATACAAAAATGAATATAAGTGTTTGTAGAATTTTTTATTTGCAACATAGTTCATTCACACACAAATAAATTATAATATTTATCATCAATGTTGATTTCATAGCCGTGTTGCAATAAAAATAACTATTTTTACAAAATAAAATAAAATAAATAATGTTTATTTATTTATTATTTTATTTTTTTCACTAACCTAATATGAGATTTGGAAAATGAATATGATTACGTATAAGAGTATTTCCATTGTGAACTATTTTCGAAATAAGGCTTCAAGTATGTACATACCCAAATTTGAAAAATGCATGTTAATAAAAATTAGGTATAAAAAACCAACTTCCTTGAAAAGTCAGCATAAAAATCGTTTTTTGAAGCATGGAGTATCAGTTGTAAAAAATGAGTGAAACCAATCTTCAATGTATTCCATTTCTTTGATTTCCCATAGTCATCGTATCATGAAGTTCTTGAGCATTTAAAAATGGTTTGTTGGTGTAAACTAGAAGAAACTCATTTTCTAGTGAACTTCTACAATTTTTGATCGATACATTCGAGTCTCAAGGTAAGTTTTCTTCTCTGTTATGCATGTGAGATAGAATGGTAAGGTAGGGTGATTCTGCGTCCAACACTCAGAAGGTTGTACTGCTTATTATGGTGAGGGTGGTGGAATGAGTTGAGAAAGAGATTGTGTAGGGAATGGAGCCTCTTGATGATGTAGTTGATTGCTGAGTGGATGATTGATAGGAAA
The DNA here is from genome assembly GCA_034641835.2 of Pinus albicaulis. NCBI lineage: Eukaryota > Viridiplantae > Streptophyta > Pinopsida > Pinales > Pinaceae > Pinus > Pinus albicaulis. Next base: position 600,152,396 of record CM076581.1, on the reverse strand, counting down.
GCAAGATGTTGTGGAAGATTTCTGGAATATGTGTTTCGTGTTACAAGATGAGGGAGAGTAGTCACAATCATAAGGTGTACCCATGCTGCTTGTGACACAGATTGGTGGTGGTTATATTGAGATTGGCATGGCTGCCCTAACACAGTGAGTATCTAGCACCCATATGGCATTAGAATGGGAGAGCCTAGTGCTTTAAACGTATACCTATAGGCCATGATTTATGGTTTTGACCCGTGGCAAGCTCTTCCCCCATTTCCTTGATATGGCCACTTCCAAATTAGATAAGAAGAGAGACCATGGGATGCCGTAATATCTCGAAGTTTCGAGGAGGATCTCAAAACACAGCAAACCCCAACAAGAGATAGACTGGGAGGGCATTTTCACGTATATGTTTCCCCTTCCGAAAAGAGTGACTCAGATCCGGAGGCTACCCTGCCCTTTCCGTACTGTCACAGTGAAAGATAAATGCACCAAGTGGTATGTAGAACCAGAACGCTCAAAAACACAATAGGGCAACAGACATATACATCACAGAAAGAGAATACGAAAGAACACATAACTCATCCGTAAAAATACAGAGAGGAAATGCTAAGCCATTTTACTAATCCCAGAAATGTAATGAAGTACAATAGGCTAACTGCTCAAGGCAAGTGAGAAAACACTCGCAGAGAATACCGGAAATGGTCACTTCCATGAACTGCGTCCCGCCTGCCGGAAAACCGCCTGCAGTCGCTACTATTGGAATGGATTGGAAGACTAGGTGTCGATCCCCTTACCGAATGAGCCGAAAAATCGGCAAACCTCCTCCTCAACAACACTGACAAAACTAAAACCCATTCCAAGAATGGCCAACCCCATAAATCACTGCAACCGCTCCCAAAGGAATTACGCCGGCCTCCAAGGCACCGCGCAAAGGGCTAGATAGAAACAGCCTAAAATGATCGCTCAAACTCCGCCAAACCCTCCGATGGGAAAAGGCCGACCCTCCTCGCTCTGCAACTCGGCTGCCAAATCATCTAACCCCAATCCGAAGCTCCTCCACAATGGACTACGTCCTCTTCCTAGTGACCGTGCGCTCTAAGTCTGGGCCTCCGATTGCAACCCAAACAATAAAACGACTCACAAAATGTCGAAAAACCAACCCTTGTCCGAGCAGGCACTCGAAGTCCCCCTCGAGGCTAAGGGCTAGATCTCCGACCTAAAGAGACCACAACAATGCACTAAACAATGCCTATATTAAAAGCAAAATGTACCACAACAAGCCCGGGCAGTATAAATACTGTTCACTCAAAAATCATCAACTCCAAGAATGAATGAAATGAGGAGGCTCCTCTCCATCTTTTATAATGTTGGTTTACCTTCAAAAACCCAACGTCCCCCTTCCTCCACACTATCCTCATTCACGCGTGCTTGCGAAGCTTCTGTGAGCCACATAGGCCCCCTCCTCTACGTGGTGTTAGGCCCCCGACTCCTACTTAAGTCAACGTTGTGCTACTAGGTGGATGTATTATTTTTTACCAAGTGAGTTAGACCTCTACACTCACTTTTATTTATTTACAAACTAGACGACAAACTAAAATCAAATATTTCCAATTAGTCAGTCGCTAATTAGGAATATTATGGGCTTCTCTCGCAAAATGTTGCTTGTCCTCAAGCAACCGAAGTGATGGATGCCGCAAAATCTTCTCGCTCTCCCAAGTGTCATCCTCATCCGGCAAATTCTTCCACCTTACCAAGAATTCCCCGAACTTTCCGCTCCGTAACCGCCTCTCCCTAGTATCAATAATGGCCTCCGCCGCAACACCAAGTGCCCCTCATCATTTGTAGGTGGTAGCTCCTCCGTCACTATCACCGCTGTCCCAACGCCTTCTTCGTGCATGATATATGGAAAATGTTATGGATTCGCTGCCTCGGGGCAGCTCCAACTCATATGCAACCCCGCCCAATCCCCGCGTATCACCCCGTATGGCCCGTAAAAGCGAGGCTTGAGCTTCTCAACTCCCTCTCCGCTTTCCGTCGATGACTACCTGTGCATGGTCGTAACAACAGGTAGACTATGTCCCCTACCTCAAACCTGCCCTCCACCCAACCTCCGTCTTCTGGCATACGCCTTCGTTGGTTCCCGTGCCGTAGCCATATTGTCCTTAAGAGCCTGAGGATGTCCCGACTCTCTTGGATCCAAATGTTGGCTCTAGGAGCCTTTGCTAGCACCTAACACTGCGATCGTTAGGGGTTACAAAGTGATGGTACCCATACAAAGCATAAAATGGTGACATACCAATGTATTACGTGATGTGTCGACAGGCGTACTCCCCAAAATGCAACCATCTCAACTATGCTCGTCGTCGCCCATCAACATAGTTATGCAAGTAGCCCTCTAGCCACGTGTTAACTATCTCCGCCATCCATCCACGCCTATGGGTGGTAACTGCACGGTAATACCAAATCCATCCCCACCAAATGGAAAAGCTCCCCGCCAAAATCGCCTACAACGCTTGTCTCTGTCACCGATGATGGTCTTAGGAAGACCATGCAATGGAAACTCCTCTCAAGAGCAAGCCCCACCACCTCGTGTTGCCGTGTACGCGCGGATATGGCGTAAAAAGTACGCGTATTTGTCGGGCCGACATCAATGACGTACAAAGATACAATCTTCTCACACCATGGGCAACCCAGGATAAGTCCATCGAAATGCTCTCCCATTCTCCGGAATGGGAAGAGGTCGCAACAATCTGCGATGGCTCATCTCCCCCTTGTTCCTTCCGAAAAACATCGCACTCCCCGACGTGCCGGAGTATGTCCTCCTTGAGGCCCTTCCATGAGAACCTCTCTAATGGCCCCGTAGGTTTTGGTAAACCCCCGATGGCCCTCGCCAATGGAGAATCATGTGATGCCCGGAGTATCTTCTTCTTAAGCTGAGATCCCTCAATCAAGAAGATCTTGTCCCTATAATAGATGATCTCATCAACCACCCTATACCGTCATCCGCCACCGTCCATCCACAAGACCACAGCAAATCAGTTCCTTGGAGTACTTAACTAAAATTCAGCTCCCTTCAATCTATATCCAAGCTCATGTAGATAATGTGGCCAGTCTACGTGAAAGGTCATCTCTGCTACCACGTTATTCTCACCCTTGACATACTCAATGTCAAAGTCATATGCTTGGATCTTACCGATCCACTTCGCTCCCTCCCTATAGTCAAGCCGCTTCCAAAAAGAACCTCGAGGTCATGCAGATCAGCCCTCACCCCGAACCCGTTCCCCTACTAGATACCGCCGGAATTTGGCCAAGGCATGCATGATGGCCGACATCTCTCCTTTTCGTATAGGATAAGCAACCTCTCGCCGTGGCGGAGCTCGGCTCTCAAAGGCTATAGGGTGTCCCCCCCGCATCAATACCGTGCCGATCCCTCTCCCGACGCATTACACTCCAAAACAAATGGCCGCGTAAAACTGCAATGCAAGCACCGCGCCCATCATCACCTCCTTGAGCCTACGTTGCTCGCCGCGCTGTATTCACCCGTCAACTCGAATGCCCCCTTCTTCGCCAAATCCAGAAGGGGTGCAGCAAGCCGTGAGAATCCTCCTCGACGAACTTCCTATAATAGTTACATATCCCAATGAACCCCTCGAAGTTCCGTCACACTTTTCTGGCCCGCCACCTCTCGATGGCTCTACCTTTCTCCTCGTGGACCCTCACTCCGTCCACCTTAACAACACAGCATCTCTCCGTCATCCCAAACTCACACTTGGAGCTTAAGACAGAACCTGCTGCTCTTTCAAGATGTGTAGCACTCCGTCTTCATATGGGCCGGAGATGCTCCTCCCAAGTCCTGCTGCTATATAAGAGAGTATGTCATCGAAGAAAAACTGAAGACAAACTTCCCCAAATGACTACTTTCGAAGATATGGTTCATGCAAGACCGAAAGGTGGCGTTTGCATTGGTCGCCCAAAAGGCATAAACCAAAACTCAGTGCCCATAATGACACCTAAAGGCGTCTGGGACAGCGTCCCGTTCCCTCACACACGACCGATGCCACTTGATCTCAAATCAATTTTGGAGAAGAACTTAGCTCCTCCTGTCATATCCATCACCTCATCGATCCTAGGTATAGGGTACCTATTCTTCGTGAAGTCTTCTTGTTCGTGGCCCCGTAGTCAATGCACATCCTCGGGTGTCGTCCTTCTTCTTCACCAAAGACTAAGGTAATAGAAGCAAACGGACTCCGTGCTCTGGCCTCGGAAGGTTCCAAGAGCCAACAACTCCCCGATGGCCCCGTCAATCTCATCCCGATAGGCTTGGGGATGCCCATAGGTGTAGTGATCACCGCCCGGATACCCTCGCTTCAAGCTCGATGGTATGCTCAAACCCCATTTGGTGGCCGACCTAGGTATATCCCCAAACACTACCTCTGCGCCCGGGCGATGGCCTCGTATCTCCGGGATGAACTATCAACCGTGGTCTCTCGCCTCTCCGATGCCCGTAACCTAACCGCCCACTCTATGTCTCCCTTCCGGAAGTCTACCTCCATCCGGTGTCAAAACTCGGTTCGAGGTGGGTGGGGTATGCATCCCGCGGGATCTTCTCATGCTTTCCTATTTTCTTGTCATCCCACTCCATCTCTAAGGCCTCTCAATCCATGGTGACCTTTCCCAAAGTAATCGCCCACCGAACACCCATTACCACACGGGACTGCAGTGTTGACCATGAAAAAGTGATCACTATGGTAAGTACCCATCGTCACTACTAATTCTGGAACATACGGCACACCGCATCATCTTGGCCTCGGGACCAAGATCGAAAACTCCGTCAAAACTCTCAGCTTCTGCATACCCTCCACCTCGACCATCCGGGCATCAATGAAGCCAGGGGTTGCCCCACTCGTCAACCAAGATCGGGAGCATCACCGGCCACGTACTGTCCCTCGTACGCGCAAAGGTCAAATACTTAGGAACTCCCCGCAAAGCTACAAGGGCCACCCCGTGGGTGCAAAAGCCGCACCTCCCGTCCCCGGAGGTGGAGGCGTGCAACCGATCCTGTGCCGTCCGACTATCTCCCGCCCTCCCCACAACCTCCTCATCCTCTTCCTCGCTAATGGCCCGAGAAGACCTCAATGAAGTGTGCTTTGCCAGAAACACACCTATGCCCCGGTGCCCACTGCCCGCACGTGAAGCACAACCGCTCTCAACTCCCTCCCCGGCATCATCATCTATCCGTGCCCGTCCCATATTCCCCTTTGGAGGAGGAACCCTCACATCCTTCCCCGGGGCTCTCGAAGCCCCGTCTCTCGGGAGTAAGGTGTCCGCGTCCCGGGCAAGCGGCATCCCGTAAGTCCCCGGTCCCGACCGATAGCATCCCGGAGTATAGCCGGTCTAGTAGATCCGACTAGACCCCGAAGTGGCTCGCCAATCCCCGCACAAACACAGATCATCCGTGCCTTGACATCCGGCACCATCACCGAGACCCTCAAGAATTCCCGTGATGTATGTCTCGTCTCTATCTTCTTGAGCTTCATCACCAACAAAATGTTGTTCCGTATCCCTTCCGAAGTCAAAACGTTCCATCAACCTCCCCGATTCCAAGATGTCGTCACCGTAGAGTGTCCGAGTGTAACCATCCCGTGGAACCACCGGGCCTCCGGGCCTCACCATCTAAATGCAATGCTGCCACTCTGATGGCCTCCGTTTTCGACATTCGGTTAAGCTGAAATAGATATCCAACTTCTCCACCCAAGACTTACGAACTGCTTCGATGATCCATCAAACGTAGGCAAAATGAAATCTACTAAGGGGCACGGTGGGAATCTCCATCATGATAATGCCGTGCCCTCTATGATGGTCGCGGTCTACCGGGCCCCGCCGGAGCCGCACAAAATCTCTCGAATGTGAGAGCATCCCCGAACTCCCCGCCATAGGATCATACTCGCAAAATACTCATCTAAGTGTCCAAGCTCTCCGCTTCCGCCGTCTCGCCCGTATCTCGCTCCCAAGAAAGTGGGCATGGTAGAGCGTAGGTGCACATGAAGCCGCTGCTGAGGAGTATCACTATGAGCAAAGACCGCTCTAGCAAATGGTGGGATGTACCGATCCCTCTCCGATCCGGAAAACCCGTGGAGTCCACACGCCTAGCCCAGCCGTGAACCTCTATCCCATCACCTCAATCGTCTGAGCTAAATCTCCGCACCGACTCTGAGGAGTGCCTTCTCCAACCGTTTGGCCTCTCGTGTCATCTCTGGGCCACTCCACTCTTTCTCGCCTTAAATCTACTACAAGCTCCACCGTGTCCGTCACGTGCTCTCTCATGATCTACGTCCCCACCGCAGTCTTCCTCTTCGTAGGTGGTCTCCAACCTACGCTCACTTCGTCTCTATACTTCCCCGCTCTTTGTAAGGTCTCTTTCCCGATGTCATGCACTACGGTGGCCGAGCCGTAACTATGCTATGATACCATTCTAATATCCTCCGTTTTCGGGGGATATCTCTAAAACAGTTTTCGCAACCCAACTGTAGATAGACTCGGGAGGGAATTTACTGTATATGTCGCCTCTCGAAAGAAGACGAGATCCGTAGGCTACCCGGCCCTTTCCAGACTTTTTCTAAGAGCGAAAGATAAACACACCAAGTGGTATAGAACTAGAATGCTCAAAAACAATAATAGGGCAAGGCATATATAATATCATAGAAAGAGAATACCGAAAATACGCAACTCATCCGTAAACATAGAGAGGAAATGTCGAGCCATTTTATTAATCCGAGAAATGTAATGAAGTACAATAGGCTAATCTTGCTCAAGGCAAGTGAGAAAACATCAGAGAATACCGTAAAATGGTTGCTCTATGAACTATGTCCCACTACTGAAAACCGCCGTGTAGCCGTTTACTGAATGGATTGGAAGACCTGAATACCTCATCCAATGAGCCGAAAATTGACAAACCTCCTCTCCTCAACAACTCCGGACAAAATCCAAAACCCATTCCAAGAATGGCCAACCCCGCAAATCACCGTAAACCGCCCTCCTGCTGAATTACGCCGTCTCAAGGCACCGCGCAAGGCTAGATAAAAACAACCGAAACACCGCCTCAAACTCCGCCAAAAACCTCCGATGGGAAAAGGATGGCCCTTCCGCTCAAAATCCTACGAAATCATCCAGCAGTAAAACCCCAATCCGAATCTCCTCCACAATGGATTGCGTCCTCTCTCCCGAAGGATCATGCCAGCTCTATAAGCCCTACCTCCGCAACAACCCAAAACAATAAAACGACTCACAAAATGTTGAAAAACTAACTCGCTCTCGACAGTACCGAAGTCCCCCGGGCTAAGGGCGAGATCTCCGACCGTAGACACCAATGCACTAAACAAAGAGCGTCGTTGCATGTGCCAAACAGCCTAGTGTGCTCAAGAAGACAAATGTCTCACTCAAAATCATCAACTCAAGAATGAATGAAATGAGGAGGCTCCTCCATCTTTTATAATGTTGGTTTCCCTCCAAAACCCAACGTGGCCTCTCTCCTCCACATACTCATCCTCATCCGCGTTGCAGCTTCGCGGAAGCTTCTCGGAGTGTACATAGGCCCCCCTCCTCTACATGGTGTTAGGCCCCTCGACTCCCACTTAAGTCACAACATTGTGCTACTAGGTGGTCGTCTTACTTATCTTAAGTGAGTTAGACTCTACACTCACTTTTTATTTATTTACAAACTATAGACGACAAACTAAACAAAATCGAATATTCCAATTACCGTCGCTAATTAGGAATTATAGCTTTTGATAATGAGTGGCAAACACTTCATCAACTTCTTGATTTCTTCGAACTCCGCAAAATATTCAATTAGAATTTAGAGAGCTAATAAAATCATATTTAAAATTTTCAAATAAAACATTGATTTCAAATTTTTTATGTCTCTTGTTCTCGTAGTAAATTTGGAAAAGAAAGAAGAAACTTCTCTAGAATTCTTACCAAAACTTTGAAATTCCTCTTCGAATACCTTATGCACAATTCACAAACATCATCATATGATAACTCGAAAAGCATCACCTTTTCCTATCGACGTAAGAGTTCTAAAAATTCATCTTTGATTCCTTTAAGAAGGAGTGTTTTCAAGATCTCTTTTTCCAAATGTTTATGCTTTGATTTTTGAAGGTTATATTGAAATCGCTCTGTTAAATTCCTCCAAGCTTTCATCTTCCCCTTGTATCATACCGAAAATATCTTCATTGGATTTGCGTAGTCTTCGTACTCTCTTCAAGAATATGTTCTCTATGTGTTTCTTTAAGGATCCTCCTTCCAATGTTCCCGTCAATTGGTTAGTGAAATGGGTGGTGCTTACATCACTACTCAAGTGGAATTACAAGATTCTTTCAAAAAAAATTCTACCTCTAAAATTTAAAAAATGCAAGCATTCAATCTACCTAAGCTTTCACTCAATTCTCGCTATGAAGCGGCTAGTGAACAAGTATGTTCCTTTCGTTTCTGCATGTTCTTACCTTCCTATTTTAATACCCAATTCTTCGTGAGCGTAAAAAAAATCAGATATGCATCACTCTTTTCTAAATGGCATACACTTCCCGCAACGCGCCAAAATGTTGAGGTATAAAAAAGCTATCTTTTTAACACCTATTTATCTCTGCGACATTAATTATCAATCCAAGAACGATTTTTATTTCAAGAGTGTACTAAGTGTCCGAGGTCATAATTCAATCTAAGAGTAATGCCTTGTAATATGTAGTACAAAGTGGTTCTAAATACAAGAGTAAATGGATGCTTGGAAAATAAATCTAACTACAATAACATAAACTCAAATGCTCTAAATCCAATCATTCACTCAAACAACATCAATCAAGGACATAAATAGCGATAACTCATTCCTCTAGAAATTGATGCAACAAGATAATCAATCTGAGAACGTGGGAGCAATAACCAATATTCTTTGCGCTGATGATCCTCGTTTTAAAGCAATCGAATGGAAATAAATCTTGAACTAAGTGCCGCTAATGAAAGGAAACTAGGAAAGCTCTCAAAACCAAACTCTTCGCAATTAATCAACCGAAATGAACAACAGTTCTAGAAATGAATAGAACAAACGAACAACAAACCGTAATCAAAGGAATCGAACAACAAATCCTATTTAATAAATCCGAACAACAAACTTTAACTAATGGAAATCAAATAAATTCAATCCTATCGAATAGCAAACTCGTAACGACATAGTCAAATGAACGCAAGGGAATGAAACCATACGTGAAATAGAACAACGAAGCTCATGAAGATATAACAAGATAAATTATACGTAATTAAGATTCTTGTTAAATAATAAAAGAATAGCAACGCGATTCGTTAATATAACACACTGATAATAAATAAGCAATGAACAATAAACCACTTACTTGCAACCGTAATGAAAACAATTACAAACTATCACACAACGATACCGAAAGGTACACACAAACAAACATCGTATCCACTGGCTCAGTCTTCGACCACCAAAGGAAACGTCGTTGGGCTTTACTCCAAGATTAAGAAATTAACAACAACGAGCTCTTGTATTAATCAGGCATAAACAATGCTTATAGCAACAAGCCGATCACAAGAGTTAATAAATTACAGAAAGTTACGAAAAGAGAGTTTAATCATCAAATCATCGTCTAATACAATACATGCCTTACTTTATAATCAAAAAGAGGAGAATGTAACTAGTAAATGTGATCCCTCATAACAATATTGGATTTTCCCTAACCAATTGATCAACAAGAAAATATATTTCATCAATCTTTCAACAAGAGCAACTCGAATTTGGATTTGCAACAGATAATTGGAGTGACTCGCCGCAACAAGAACGAGAAAATCATGCTCAAAGAACCTTTCCGTTTCTCTCAATACGTGCCGAATTTGGGAAAACCGTTTTTGTGAGTTAATTCGGTCTGTTCGGACAAACCCATGTTTTGGATTTTCCATATTCTTCTCCATTTGCCCAGAATATCACAACCGCAAAACTCATTTCTTATTCCAATGAATTTCCGAGCCGGGAATATCGATGATGCCGGAGATCAAATCAGTAATCTACAAATATCTGGAGGCTAAAATGGTGAGTGTTGTTACAAAATATATTAATAAACCATCATTGATAAAATTATGCATAATAATCATCAATTTATTAAAAATAAAGGAGAAGAAATAATATTTATCCATAAGAGCATAAATAATTATAAAATGGATTTATATGATAAATTATGATAAATTACATGATAAATAAGATAAATGGATGAAATAAGGTTAAAAAGTGTCGTATTCGCTGCGGCCCAACAATAATCACATGGCTAGCACATTTTCCACAAATATTGGTGATGATGTGGCATCCTCTCGACTCATGGTGGTGAAAATGCAGCTCCAACTTCTAAGTGGCATGACTTTCGGTGACAGCATAATCCGACTGACATGATTATTGTGCCGTTGGAGTAGAAGTATCTATGTGTAGAATAACATGAAAAGGTGTGATGATAAAGTGGCAAATTTTTACCCCCCAAAATGTTATTTGATGCCTCAAAACACTTCTAGAAGCCAGACCATTTTGTCAAATTGGGTCCAACCAAGAATAATGGTCCCGTGAGTTGATTCCTCCACATTTTCCACTCTCAAAGCATTGAGATCGATGAAAACAATATAATGATCCAATCCAAATCTACAAATATTTGATATTATGAAAAAATAATATGAAAAAATGATTGATTTAAAGTTTAGTGAAGTTAAACATCAAATTGATGTATAATATTAAATTGGTGGATGAAACATCTTTGTTTATTCGAAAAGGGATCCAAATTAGTGTATGAGATCTCCTTGTATGTGGGATAATGTATTCACTAAATTGGTGTACAGACCTTTGTTTATGGAAAGTCCCAAATTTGTAATTTCTAAAAAAAACCCAAGTTTATAATTTCAAATTCTATAAAAGTATGTATATATTAACCCCTCTAGATTTGAAATTATAAATTTTTAAGAAAAACAAATACTCTTGACCATTAAATATAATCGTTATACTCAATATTAATGACATATAACTTACTTAAATAAAACAAAATTCTTAATATTAAATCTAAACCTAAATAATTGATTTCTCACTTACATTAATATTTCATAAAATAGTAAATTAAACATACATACATCGACCACACCGAGTTATGGTAATGGCCCTTCATCATACAATGTATGCACATGTTGGGTGCACTAGAGAGTTGATTACATTATATGATATTGAGAAGTGAAAACATTATCTCACCAAAAAAGGGTGCACTAGAGAGTTGATTACATTCTATGATATTGAGAAGTGAAATTATCTCACCAAAATAAATTTGTGACTTATTTTAAATAAAATATGTATATTATGGGTTTGAAAAGGATTATTAAAAGTTAATAATAAGAACAAAACTTATTATATTAGAGGTGGAAAGGATAATAAATGCTTTTTAACCACCATGTGTAGGTATGTTAAACTTATTTACAAAAATAAACAACAATTATTTTTAAAATGGTACAAATATTACATATTAATACATTGCAGGATCGTTGGTTTTTATTTTTGGACTCCCACTATTGTGTCTTTTTTTCCAGCGAATATCTTAAATTTAGATTATCCAAGATAGTTATGTTTCTAACATTTTTCTATATCTAAGAGGGGTGTATGTTAGTTTAAAAATAGAACTAAAATAAAATACCTATCAATAATTATTAGTGGGATGGTATGGATTTAACCTCCACTAAATACTCTAAAATCTTCATAATAGTTTGTGACAAATCAAAGGTTCAGATTTACTTCCAAAAATATTTATGCTCTTTTCCCTTTTTTAATTAAATTAATTGATTAAAAAATGTTATATGAACAAGTGTCGTATGGAGTGGGTTATGATTTGCACCGATAAGCCATAATATTAGTGCATCATATTGTAACAAAGCCTATTTAGAAATTTAAAAATTTCATGGTGAACCTGCCTTTATTTTCACTATACTTAGATGCTTTTCTAAAATAAATGTTATACATGTTATACTAATCTGTTTGCCATAACAATAACAATTTTCAAAGATCCAATGTTTTCAGTGATCCAATGATATAAATGTTATAATAACCTTATAATAACTCAGGATGCCATAACAATTTCAGAGATTTTCAGAGATCCAAAGTTTTCAGTGATATCGTTGATAACACCTCCTTGTAATCCAACGTTTTCAGTGATCCAACTATATACGTTGATAGCACCTTCTTGTAATCAAAATGAATTGGAGAAATAATCGAAATCAATACTACCGAAGTTGATACAAACTGCAACAGATTGGAATCACTATTAGAAAAAAACTTAACACCTTGCAAACACTTGGAAATAGTTTTTTGAAATTGAAAACTGGCCTTACTTTTACTTTTGATTCACAATTATGTGTTAGATAAAGAATATTTCATGTTTATTAAATTTGACAAGTTCACATAAATTTTATTATTTTTTTAAAAAATTAAATTCATCAATTTCAATTACTATTATATAATTAAAAAAATAAATAGAAAATGATTTGAAAGTTAATATTAAATAATTATGTGGATAGAGATGTAATATAGTTTTTGAGAATTTCAATTCAATTATCAATAATTATCATTGTATAATTAAAAAAATAAATAAAAATGATTTGGAAAATTGATAATAGAAAAACTATGTGAATGAAGATGTAATAAAACTTTCAAAAATTTTAATTTAATTACCAATAATTATTAGATTAATATTAAAAGTTTAATTTTTTTAAATATTTTTAAATATTTTTAATAATAATTCAAATAAAAATAAAATTTATCTTAAAAAAATAATTATATATTTTTTATCTTTTAATTAAATTAATTAACAAAAAAAATATCATATAAACAAATTGCATATAAAATAAAATTATATTTTTTGAGTATCTAAAATTGATAAACTATTAGACGTCATGCTTAATTTATTTCCATTTAACCGTCAGACGATCACGCCAGCCAATGCAGTAGATATGATGTGGCCATGATGTAGTCATTGGGAGGCGCGAACCACAATCCGAGAACGTTTTGATTTGTACCGGTTCGCCTCACTGATTGCTAAAAGAAGGTTATTTTGATATTTTCTGTTGTCCGTTCAATCTAGACAGGTCTACACAGTATCGAGAATTAAATTTGATTGGGATCTTTGAGGTCTTAATAACCAGAATATTTGTTTGAATACTTTCAACTTAATTTGTATATTGTGGAGTATTTGTGGATTTGATATATATATATATTTGAAATTTTTAATTATGTTAGTAGGTGTTTCTAATTGAAATAAAAACGAATTTTTTTTTTTTTTAATTCAAAATCTCAAATTTATTATTATGAATTAAAGATGATGGTATAATTTTATCATTTCTTCTCTTCTACATCAATACATATAATTTTCAATATTAATCTTTTTACATATTTAATTCTATATTTATATTATTAATAATTTATTTATGGTTTGATAATTACTTATTTAAGATTCTAAAATTACTAAACATATTTATCAAATAATAAATGACTTTATGAGAAATAAAAGTGGAGGGTTCTTTTTGGCCTTCTTTGGCCTTATAGGACAAATATAACTAGTAATACTCACTTTAGGCTTAGGCATAATCTCTAACAACTAGGATAAATGTATCCTCTCTTCCAAGGCATTGTCCTCGTTAGTCTCACCAATTAGATATTCACTTCATAATAGCACTTAATAACTCCATCCATTATCTTATTTTGGGAGCTTTTCCTTTGGATTCCATGTTTCATCATTTCTTACACAACAATTTTAAGATAACTTGTTTGGATTCCTTGCATTAAAGGCTAATGTTTTAGAGATGTAAACAGGGGCAAAAAAACAAATTAGCAATCAATCCTTATCACCCTCTCATGAAACTTTGAAGATCAACAAACCAAAACAATGCTACCTTAAACATATGATGATGAATTTCAATAAAAAAGAATTAAAATTGTTTGCATACCATGAACATGGCACTTCAAAGGCATAAAGGATGCACCTTAGGTCATTATAACAAACCTATAACATCTCTATACGTAGCTACCGCAAATGAAAAATATGAATATTGGCATATGTCTTCACTTGTGTGGTGCAACAGTGGAGAGACTCAAGCCTGAGAAAAACTTCGCAAATCAACTGCCCGCTGAACCGTGAAATGTTTAATATGAACTGCTTCGATCTTACACGGTTGCTATCGACAGAAAATTCTGATCATTATAGATGACTAGGAGTCAATAGTTTAGTATTTTGATGCTAGTTAAACAAGTTATCATGTTAATGGCATTTTCCTTATATTGTATCCATATGACTTTCCTTAGAACTTAATATTTTCACCGAAGTATGACCATACTCAGTGTACACTTAAAACTCTTTACAATATTTTATTTCTAGAATTTATTGATGTATCTCATACATATTTGACACATTTTTTTCATATATATATATCATCAATCATGATTTATGAAATGGATTGTGAATATGCAATCATAATTTGGGAAGAGAAAGAAGGAGTTTCTTGAGAAGAAATAAGGTATATCATTAAAAAAATGAAACAGTAAGTGTGTACATCTTCCACATAACTATTCACTTTAATCAACCAATTAATTATTAAGTGACAATTTGAGGGCTTAATGATTAAGAACATGTGTTTAATCAACAAATTCAAATAAAAAATAAAAACATGTAAATATTAATAATATATTTTATTTAATAAAAAAATTAAAAAAAAATCAACAACAAAGTCTTGAATAAGTGTGTACATATCTCTTCATATCTAATCACTTTCACAACTAACTAATTATTAAGTGATAACTTGAGTGGGTGTAATAACTAAAAATATGTGTTTAATCCAAAAAATCACAAATTCAAATAAAATAAAAAAAAAAAGCATCTACATAATAATACAACATAAGTACATAATAATAGTAAATTTTAATTAATGAAAAGTAAAATTTAACAACGTCTTTAAACTGGTCATTCTAACGTAAACAATGAAGTGTTTGTCGTTCGAGAGGTCAACAACATCATACAAACAACGGCAGAGTTGTATATGAAGGATATTGTTGTGAAGTAAAAACTATTGAGGCCCTATTAAAAATCAAAGTAGGGCATTCTGTTGTTTTGTCATTCGAGAGTTCAACAAACCCTCAAGTGCAAACAATGCTCTAGGTTGTTGATACAATGATATTGTTAGATATCATTTTGGGATTCAACCGTGTTAAGTAAGTCATTCTCAACATGACCATTTTCATGAGAGGTAGCCGTAAGTGACTAATTTCTCATGATTTTTGAATAGTCCACTTAGCACTCATTTACCCAGATGCTCATAGGGGTGAAGAAGTGGGATTTGAACTAGCGAAATAGAGATAGTGACAGGTTGAGAGAGAGAGAGAGAGAGATGGGGGGAGAGAGAGGGACAGAGAGAATGGACCCGAGAGAGAGGAGGAGAGAGCCAGGTTAGAAAGGAGAGACGAAGGAAAAAGAGATGGATTTGGAAGGGGAGAGAGGGATGGGAAGAAGTAAGATGTACAAACATAGCGGAGCGAGATACAGAGAGAGAGAGAGAGGGGAGTGAAAAGGAAGAGATGGATGGAGAGTGTTTATGTTTGGGTGAGATAGAGAGACAAAGGAGGAGAGATGGAGGGAGATATAGCTATAGATGGGGGCGTATTAAATGCATTGAATTGTAGATGGTACTTAATCTTATTTGATTGTTTGCACTAGATGCATTGATTCGATGTAGATGTTTACTTAATGATATTTTGATTGTTACTAGATGCATTGATTTCAGTGTATATGTTGATTTATAATCATATTTGATTGTTTGCATACCAGATGCATTGATTTCAATGTGATGTTGAATTGTATTTGATCGCTTTTGCACTAATGACATCGATTTCAATTTAGGACGTTCATTTCCAATTTTATTTGATTGCTTGCACTAGATGCATTGATTTCGTTGTAGATAAAGCGGAGTGGTTACCATCTAACTGGGGTACCAATTTAGATGGTAACCACTCAAAGCATCCATCTACACCGAAATCAATGCATCTAGTGCAAGCAATCAAATAAAATTAGAAATCAACATCTAACCGAAACCAATGTGTTTAGTGCAAGAAATCAACAGGAATTAAAAAGCATCCACACTAAAATCAATGCATCTATTGCAAAAAATCAAATAGATTAGAAATAAAAATCTACAATGAAATCAATGCATCTAGTGTAAGAAATAAAATATCATTGAAATCAACATCTACACTGAAATAAATGCATCTAGTGCAAGAAATCAAATAGGACTAGAAATCACCATCTACCATGAATTCAATGCATTTAATGCAAGAAATATTCTTCCTCCCCCCCCCCCTCCATATATCTATATCTCCCTCCATCAATCCTCCTTTGTATCTCTATCTTACCCCCAAACATAAGGAATCTCTTTCCGTATCTCCCTTTTCACTTCCCCTCGCTCTCTCTCGTGCTCCACTTCTCTTTTCGTATGTATTTCTTCTTCCTCCTCTCTCCACTTCCAACCACTGCCCTCCATATCTCCTCCCTATATCCCTACCTCTCTCATCCTCTCTCAAGTCCTTTCTCTCCTAGCTCTCTCTCTCTCTCTCTCTCCAACCCCGCTCACTATCTCCTTCCTCCCTCTTTCTCTCTCCCCTTCTCTCCCCCTCCATATTTTTGTCTCCATATCTCTCTCTTTACCCTTTCACTCTCTACTCCTCTATATCTATCTTCTTCCTTCCTCCTCTCCTTCATTTTATCTCCTTCAATGCAAGCAATAAATATGATTAATAATCACCATCTACACTAAAATCAATGCATCCACATAATAATATTCTTCCCTCTTTCCCCCATCCATATATATCTATATCTCTCCTTCATATCTCTCTTCTTGTCTCTCTATCTCACCCCACCCCCCAAACACACATGCTTTCTCTCCATATCTATCTATTCTCTCATTTTCTTCACTCTCTTCACCTTCCATTCATATCTATCTCTCTCTATCTCTCTATATCACCTCAAAACACACACTATTTCTCCATATTTATATATCTCTCCCTCCCTCTTCCTCTCTCCCCCTTCTATCTCTCTTCCCTATTGCATTCCTTTCACTCCCTTTCTCTCTCTGTATCTTTCTTTCTTACCCCTCCCTCCTTCTATATATATCTCCCTCCATCTCCCCTTATTTTTCCTCTCTATCTCACCCCCCCACTCCCCCACCCACCCCCAAACACATATACTTTCTCCCTCCATATCTATCTATCTCTCACTCTCTATATCTATCCATCTTCCTCTCTTCACCTTCCATCAATATATCTATCTACTCTTTTTCTCTTTTGTATCTCTATATCACCCCCAAAACATAAATACTCTTTCTCCATTATCTATCTTCCCTCTCCCTCTTTCCTCTCCTTTTTATCTCTCTCTTCCCATTCTCTCCCTCTCTCCCCCCATCTATCTATCTTTCCTCCTCGCTCTCCTTTCCCACTCTCTCTCCATCTCCCTTATCACACACACACTCTCTCTCTCCACCTTTCTCTCTTTGTGTCATTCTTCTTACCTCCTTCTTTCTATCCCTTCCCCTTTCGTTCTCTTTCTCTCCTTCTTCCCCGCCCCCTATCTCTCCCCCTCATCTCCTTGCCTGCCTTTCTCTCTCCACCCTCCAAATTTGTCACTATATCTCCTTCTCTCCTCATCTTCATCTATCTCTCCTTTATATGTCTATCTCACCCCAAAACATACACACTCCCCTCCATCTCTCCCTTGTCACTCCCCTTCACTTTTCTCTCTTGCTACATTTTCTCTTCCCCTCGCTCTTCCTTCCAACTCCATTTCTCTATCCCTCCCTCTCTCCTCTGAGTTCATTCAATTTCTCTATCATCCTTTCCCCTCTTCTCTCCTTCCTGTACCTCTATCTCTCAAACTTACTGTATTGTATTTAATTCTTCCTTATTATATATATTATGCACAATATATATTAATATATATTAATATACAATATAATATAACAAATTTAATATTGTATTAATCCTAAGTTATTAAATTTATATTAATAATATTATAATATATTAATATTAATATTAGATTTAATGATATTTTTTATATACATGATAACAAATGTTCAAATATTACAATCCTTTGAAAGTAAATATTTATGTCTATAGAGATTTTAATATATCCACAAGAGATGGTTTTCCTTTTAAATATTCATTTAAAAATACTAATTAAAAGAAATATTAAAAGATTTTAGAGCAATATTTTTTATTCTTTGTTTTGAATTAACATTTTTACTTTATTTTACTAAATTTTGTATTGACTTTAGTAAAGAAAAATAGGTTAGAAATTTTACGTGATATGGAATTTTAATATAGTAAATTTTTTTTTATGAAGGTAAAATTATGATCATTCAATTTTCAACTTATTATATATAGAATACAATTGATTATAGTTTTTTTTTCATCGTTTACTAGATAAAAAAAAACTACAATACAATTATCTAAATCTAGCTTAATAGTTATTTTATCATTTATAGTTAATAGCGTTTTATCATATAGAAGCACTTGAATAATTCATATAAAACATTTAAATTAATTATTCTTATTTTTTAATTTTTTTATTTTTTTTATTTTATTTAGATAAGTAAAATTGAATTGATAATAATAATATACATCCGAATGGATAGAATGGTACTCGCATAATAATTATGTAGATAGAAGTGTCTTATTGTAATATTACTAATAATTTTATCAATTAATTAATAACAGCTAATGCATAGTAGAGACTTAAATTTTTTAAATATTTTAAAAGTCTTTTTAATATTAATCTAAATTATTATATTTTTAATTACTTTTATCTTATTTAAATTTCCTGATTAATTAAAAATATCATATAAACAAATTCTTTATAAAATATAGATTATATTTTTGAGTATGTAAAATTGATAAACTATTAGATGTCATGAGTGACTTATCTACCCGACACATGGAAAATATGGCAAATCATGAAGATCACACTAGCAAATGCAGTGAACATGATGTGGCCATGATGTAGTCGTTTGGGAGGGGTACTTAACCACAATCCGAGATTTGAGGACTTAATCTTCCAAAGTTGGAAGAGTAACTGGCAAGGTGGGATGAAGTTCGGTTGTGGAGAATCAGATAAAGCTTTCTGGCAGGCTTAAGATCTTAATGAAAATAATACCTATGACTGTAGACACCATATGGCCTTTTAGTATTTAAAGTAACTTGGGATGTGTAAGTCAATACTAGTAAGACCAAAGTAATGATTTTCTCTTATAAAAGGAAGCAAAGCGTATACGTTCTTCTTTGAATGCAAAATTCTGAAGAAGTAAATGAATACAGAAGTACCTCTGTGGACTGATCAGAACAACAAACTTAATTGGGAGGATTTCGTAAAGAAAAGAATTTTTAGGAGGGTAGAAATCATTATATGCACTTCAAAATAGATGTACAGAGACAAAGATATGGGATTGGAATATCAATAAAGTGATTTGTGGACTCCTAGTTTGTACAATGATATTATATGGGTGTGAATGGGGCTAGCAAGACCTCAGTTTGCAAATGGAAACAAATTGAGAAAATCCAAAAAAATGCTGATCAAAAGAGCAAGTTCAAATAAAAATGGTTCCTTATGAGATAACATGGAGTGAAATCAGAGCATCTCCGACCAAGGAAATTTCTATGGTGCGTCTTATAAGGTATCTAAAATGAATCAAGGAAATGGAGGAGGAGACATCTAAAGTTAGGCATGAGGAAAGGAAAGAAATCATGGATGAGAAACAACAACAAATAAGTAAAAATGGAATACACTTCAATGTATGTCCCACAAATAGCAAGTGAGCTAAAGAAATTTTTATGGAGAAGTCCCGTGAACGTATATGAAGAAGATTTGGGAAGAAGAAGTACTATATTCAGTGAATTCAACCCCACTTGTGATCTCCAACAAAACAAGTACATTGGAGCTAGCATTCCCAGATAAAATATTATTGCTCAATTAAGAAAACTAAATCACATCAAATTTGTGAAACTTCTGGACTGTTGAAATATAATCTAAAGAAGCTTGGGAAGAATGGGTGTGTACTTTTTGCACTTATAAAATTTACTTCCGAAAATAATTTCATTTTGGAATTTGATGCTTTCAAGAGACATTATCATTACTTTATTGGGCTATGGCACCATGTTAGCAATTAATTTATAGGACATTATTTTTTTCATGGAGGGAATTTTGTATCTTTAAGAGTTCATCATTATTATTTTGAATAAGAAAAAGATTGAATTACGTAAGGAAAAAAATAAAAGAGGCTAGTAATTCCATGACTATTTTTAATCCAATAGACATTAAAAATAGAATCATTCATTCTTTCATATTTACAGATTAAATGAAGAGAGAGTTGAAGAAACCTTTGATTTCCTACCTTATACTCTCACCTCAAAAGCACAACCAACAATATCATGGCTAACCATAAGGAAAGTGAATCTGCATAAATATGTACCTAATTCATATGGTATTTATAATTTTGAGGTAAAACTAATATTTTCATCACAACATCATAAGTCATCCCAATCGTATAGGCTTGAGTAACATAGCTATTACTGATTTGAATAAGGAGTTGCAAGCAACAAGTCCCTACCACCGATATGAAGAGTTGATGTCAGAAATAAAAGTCAAGTTTATGATGAAAGAAAGGTTTCAATTTACTGAAAGAAATCAGAACTTGAAAATAAAACAATATATATTATAGATATTACCGGAACAGCTACCTAGCTCTGCACTCGGGTTAGTGGGATTATCGTGGCTTAAACTCTTTGGGCCATGGCCGACAGAGCTTTCACAACAATAACAAGTTTACACATATCTCACTAAGCCACAGCAGGCAGCACAAAAAGAAGACAAGAAAAGAGTAACTATACATCAAAACCCCTCGACAATCCTCTCTAGTGCAAGATTCCAATGGCACTTAGCAAAGAGAAGTAGTTTCCTCTAGCCCCGATCCCATTTCACTTACTTCTCTAAATTTATGTGGTTGATCCCATGATCTCTCGCCGACAATCGTGCCTCGGGTATTGGATCATTTCACTAGATTTTTTGAAAATGAGGATACATTGATCATGACAATGCAAGTGGGAATGAGGTATCGACTTGGCCCCGTCCTTTCTCTAAGGACAAATGTCCTGGGTCCTAACTATGGGCCAAATAGTAGCCTTTCTATATTTTTTCTTTCGATGTGCTCGTGTAGAATTGATTGGACATGATGGAGTTATTTCGAAACAAGGTATTATGCCGCAAATCTAAATTCAACTTTTATTGCGCTATTCTTAAAAGTAGCGCATCCTCGCCCTTACAGAAAGCTTAGGCCCATAGCGCCGTGCAATCTCATACATGATTACCACAAAGATTATAGCAAATTTAATCACAAGTGGGCTTTATCTAATCATATTTCAGCCGCACAATATGGTTTTCTAAAAGATCGGGCCTATTCATGACGCTATTGCCATAGCTCGTGAGGTGATGCACTCCATGCATACTCGGAGAAAAAGGAAGCTCGACATGAAGGTTGACTCACATAAGGCGTACACCGCCGATTGGTCTTTTATAAGTGATTTCACTATTCAAGGTTGGCCTTCCAAAGGCGTATCATCCATGGTGATGTCTTGCGTTCAAACATCGCTATGCAGTGCTTATAGTAAATGGCACTCCTACAAAAATTTTCAAGGCTACCTGTGGGATCGTAGACAAGGATGTGCCTGCCCACTCATACTGTATCCTTGTCATGGATGGATCTGGGAGGATATGCACTCTGCAGAAGAGAAGGGTTGCCTCAAGGGTTTTACATTTTCAATTTGTTTACAACTCATTCTTCTATCGATGATGATTACCATTTGGACACTGATTAGGAACCACTGTTTGATATTCATATCCGTTTTAAACGTTTTAACCTCACGCCTACGGATTGGCTATTAACCGCAGCGGAATCCATTCTCATATAAGTGAACATGGGGAGCTATACAGAGACTGGGATTTATTTGCCGAGTTTCTTAGGGGTGAATGTTCGATCGGGTCGTCGAGGGTTTCAAATGACTCAAGCCACTTCATCAAACCCCGTGGATACCGGAACAATGATCGGAATTGGGATCGTGATAGATTTGGAGATAAAATTCATTTATGGTCCTACCACCATTTCCACCAAAGGGTGGTCAACTTATCATGATCCACTTCAACATTATCGTACATGGTGTTCGGGGGACACCTTCTTCATAGCCTCCGCCGGTGTTATAAGCAAAATGTGATTATTACTCATTTTCTGTAAGGGATTAAAGGAACAGAAATATGCATTATGCAGTTTTGATTAAAGAATCACTGTATCCAAGGACATTGAAGGGTGGGGCATATTGAATGCCCGTGAGTTCAATATCGCGCGATCGACGAAGTCCTTGAGGCCATCAAAAGACACGTATTTGGCATGAGATCGTTTATAAAATATTACCAAGGTGATATTTATCCATCTATTT
This sequence comes from Pinus albicaulis, assembly GCA_034641835.2. Lineage (NCBI taxonomy): Eukaryota > Viridiplantae > Streptophyta > Pinopsida > Pinales > Pinaceae > Pinus > Pinus albicaulis. The sequence continues at coordinate 600,129,814 of CM076581.1, read as the reverse complement.
TTGCAACCTTCCTTTCTCTCGAAACTTTCTTATCCTGTGCGTTTCAAAATATCATTGCAGTGGTTCTAGATTAGGTTTGGTACTCGAGATGGGAGTCGTATACCTATTGGTGCGCCTAATGTACATCTTATGCTTCACCAATATGGTCCATCATTTTCGCTCATTACATACTGAATAAAGGGATTATATACTACTCAGCTAAATACTTATCAAAGGTCAAAGAAATTTATATTCAAGAATGCCGCATTTAATCGACCGATGATTTCATACATGAAGCTAAGGTCGGTTTAAATATTTTACGTGGGTGACCATATTACTTGGAATGGACCGATGAAGAACAACAGATAGTAAGGGGTAGGAGGCATATCGAACAAATACTTTGAACTCACTTCGTATTTAACGTGACCAAAGTATTACCCCATCGGCAGCAGAACATACCCACGAAAATTACAATGTTTATTTACGATTTGGAGAGGTAAGGTGCTTACTTGGGAAAATTTATTGAAGAGGGTATCATTTACCGTGCCGTTTGCGCATTATGCCGATCTGAGGAGGAAACATCTTCGCTATTCTTTCCACATGCTTTGTAACTCCACACTTGGAGGCTTTTCAAAGGTTCATGTTAACACCTACCTGAGTTCCATTGTGATTTATTTCCGTACTTGACAGAATGGGATAAGCCAACTGCAATTTCATGACGCTTCCATTCTATCTCATGGGAGATATGTACGTCTTAACCGGACTCATTCGAGGACCGCCCTTTCCATATTCAATAAAGCTATAAATACATATGGACCGGATGATGACCTAAGCCATTGCCACCCTAAAGTGCTTGATTGCTCGAATAAGACCTCATCGTACCGCATCCCCGCAATCTATATTTCGATGGAGCATTAGTCAAGAGTATGACCTAGATGTGGAGCATGGATTAAATTATCCGGCTCGTAGCGATATAATATCTCACGAACGGAGGCCTCGGGACCAACACAAGGCGCAGATCATGGCATTGTGGGGGAGGCCTCCCCGATTGCACATGATCTACAAATACAAAGGTGTCGCATATATGGCGATTCTCAACTCATTATTAACTGGATTAACAAAAAAGCTCCTCATGATGTCTCCGCATCTTCAAGGGTGGATTGAAAGGACAATAAAAGAGTTTATGGCAAAGATTAGGCGTCCACTCCATTAATCATATATACCGTGAGAACAATTCGAGGGCACAATCTATTCAAGATGGGCCTGGTTTAATATGGATCGATGAATGTCACATTTCTATACATATTTGGGCATATTCCCATCCCCATTCCATAAGTCTGTTTCTTTTGCAACTTTTCGTTATTATGCTATATACTCGTTATAAGCGGATATGGGAGATATTTGTTTTGATACGTGTTTATGTACAACAATTTTGGAGGCTTTACACAACTCGATGACACACACATCTTGTCCAATAAGCTAGTGAAAACAGATATTCCTGCATTTACTGGGATGTTGTATTTATACCCTTCTACAACAACCGAACCACGTATCTAATGGACAAGCCGTTATAATTCTTTATCATATTTGTTATGGAATATATTTTTATATACAAAGTCACGACAAGCGAGCCCGTACAATGACTCAAGCGAGCTCGATACATGACAAGCGAGCGAGCATGTGAATTAGAAGCAGATCGCTCTCCTTTATATCGCAATTAAGCTACAGTGACATCTAATGACTGCATGAGACAGAGAATCAGTTTTTTATGATGCCTGAATGATATGATACGTGGAGCTCGAATATTATGCACGAGGAAGCATGAAATGTTGAAGCAAGAATACCGAAGTTTTTAACAAGACAAACGAGCCGACAAGGAGGTGATCACACAAATGCCTAGTTTTGGTATATGAGGATGATGTGTTTATCAAATTTTATAATATGCAAGCGAGCCCGATTCTCAAGTGGAATTAGTATAGATCGAAAAGGACTTTTTGTATATAACTAGAAGGGGAAATTACGGCCACAGATCCACCCAACACGTATTTTTTTCAATCTCCCATTTTCTCGGCCTTTCTACACTTATCTTTTAGCTTTATCATAGATATTAGTGTATGTACTCCGTGATCCCGTAACTCGTTTTTACTAGAATAGTCCCCCTTTGTTCATAGGATGTTTACTAGTGTTAAGGGATGGAATATTGACCCCAGATAGGAGGCTTCATTTATTACCTTTGCTCATTCTCTCTATTAAATAGCAAATATAATATGGCCAAAATATGATGGAAATCTCGCCTTATCTTACCATCAGACGAGATCATATATGTTAATGTACTGTTTATATACTAATATAATCGCTCGTATTTTTTTCCTCCTCGAAAAAAAAAGGCTCTCTCAAGCATGGTCGGAAGCCGAACCATCAAATTCTCCAACGAAGAAATTTTGTCCGTGGGAACTTGGCTATTAGGCCGCCCGTTGTTGTTTCGATATAAAAATTCTCAATTTACCGCTTCACCTTGCTTCACCTTCTTATTCTTAATAGTTGAAGCAACATTTGTTCAACCGATGATGGATGACATTCTGATCTGGAATGATCTGCATCTTCTAATCCACTGTACCTGACATAGACTCTATTGGGATGGAAATTCTGGTGCTCTATTAAAGAAAGAGTCATCAAACGAAATTGAGCAAGATAATAGAGCTACCCAGGAATCAATTTGTAGTCTACGCGCAGAAGCCCTGTACGACGTCAGGTGCAGAATTTGAAATTCAAAATTTGAATATGGGGGCGGGTTGTCAAAATTGAAAGTGAGCATCTCATGGCATTAATTGCCCATGGGTATCTCAGTGCTAGTTCCTACGGTCGTCGTAAGTTGCCGGAAAGTCATCACCGACATGCCATGCACGTATTTAGCGGGACAGATTGACATGGTTCTAAATAGTCCAATTATTATGTGAATAAAATTTAATAGCGCCCATGCTACAAACTGCCTTAGATATAATTTTGTATAACACATGTAGATAATGAATTATTAAATACATGCATTAGGAAAAACCATTCAGTCACATAGCTTTATGCATGTAACAACAACAGAAAACCATGATATGTGTTTGTTACATTTTTATTATTATTATTGTTGGCTGGCAAATGGGAAACACCTGTGCAAGGCTACAACTTACTCTGCTACGAACAACTAAGGTAACATGTCAAATTTGCCATAAGATCCATCATTGCATTCACATTCTCAAGGATCGACTTCACCAAGTTCGTGGGCTCGCGTTTACCATGGCCGGCTTTCCTATAAGAAACCTCTGTGCGAATGGATTTGTTGAAGTAACTCCTTGCCTATAAGGAATACATGGAGAGGTAACAAAGCTAAGTTCATAGGTGGGACCCAAGTAGAACAGATATCCAATGACAATCTTTCTCCATTGTTTATGATCACTGTGATAATTTCCAAGGTGTGCTTTAGAAGGATTTCATGTGCTCGAAGACTGGATCTCGGCACCTCTCCTTGGGGTAAAATATAGTTAGGATTTGAAGCCGAGAATGGTGTTTTCGATGTTTTGAGAGCATGGACGCGGACCAAGATGTGGGCAGACACATGTTGAGGCTGATGACTTTAGTGATAGTCCCTTACTGTTTAAAAGGAGTCATTTTCCTCACTCTGGAAAAAAATCAACATAACCTTGCATTCTAAAAAAGACAATATTTTTACAGTGTTTGAATTGAAGCAGCAATAATTGAAGAAAAAATCAACACAACCCTTACTCATGAAAAAGAGAATATTTTTACAGTGTTTGAATTGAAGCAACAATAATTGAAGCAAAGCTATTATTTGATGAAATCAAGACATCTTCCTCAAAGAATTATGGCTAACCTACACGAGGTGAGAGCTGGCGCTTTTGTTTTTGTCTTAGTGGAATGATTGAATGCATATTATCTGTATTGTCGAACAAGAAGAGATCTTTTGTCAAGCAAATAAAAAGGTGGTTATCTCTAGTCGTTTTTTATGAGTATACTACATAACGAAGACCATTAATTTTATTATTTTACATCGGTTACAATTGAGTGTTTACTAATGAATTCACATGTATTTGGGAGTGATATTACAATAACATCAGTGCAAACAATGTGACATTTTGTGACATTTTAGGTCAATGAAGAACTCTGAGATATATCCATTATATCCTTACGCTAGTAGATTTTTTGTATTACAGTGAAACATAATAGTAAATTATTACATTATATTGACTATACTAAAAGGTAAGCTTGATTTTTTTTGCATTTAATGAATAATTATTTAGCAAGACATTTATGCAAGCAGTTATCCATAGATGAAGCACTAGAATTTCATAGTGTTGGTGGTTGCATTGAAGAAAACTGCTTTCGAGAGGGCAATGAATAAAGCAAGACAGAACTACAATACAGGCTATGGCGTTTCTGACCTGGAATTTATTCTAATCGTGAAATCCTGCTGATTTCAAAGGCAATTTCAATAACAAATGCAAAAAGAAAGAACCCATTAAACTGGTTTCTTTGCAGTTAATCTGAATATTGATCTGCTGAGTTCAAAGGCAATTTCAATGAATAATGGAAAGAAAGAATCCATTAAACTGGTTTCTTTGCAGCCAATCTGAATATTGATCTGGATGAGTTGAAAAGGCAATTTCAATGAATAAAATGAAAAAGAAAATCCATTAAACTGATTTCTTTGTAGCTAATATGAATATTGATGATGGGGTGCAGTGTTTACGTTTCAATAAAATACACAAGATCTCTAAAATAAATTAGATTGAAAATTGAAAATGAAGAAAGATTTAAAAATATAACTTAGGTCAAAAAAATGGAAAATTTAGTTAACATTAACTTTTTGTTTTATTTCATTTCTTTTCCTTGTATTGGAAAAAAAACCAGTGGGATCTTGCAGTTTAATTAGTACCTGTGTATTCATGTGTGTGTGGCAGGGAAGCTCATCACATCCAGGATGGTTTTTTCTAATGTCGGTTAATCTTCACTTTCTCTAACTTCGTCCCTTTTGCCTAGAGTTGTTATGAAAACTCAGCTGGCTATTAAGATAGGTTAAAGCGGTGGAATATTGCTAGACAAGTGAGCAATTTTGCAACTGCATGCACAAATGTGTGTTTAAACACGTATCACTTATTTTCAAACCCTCGCCAACAAAACAAAAAAATATGTTTTTACAACGTTTTATGTTTACGAATTAATGTCAGAATTACTTTCACGATCTTAAAATAGGGATATCATTTGGAGTTTAACTAATGTACTCAAAATTTCTTATTGGCTGACATAACAACGAGACGAAACTAATACATTAACCAAAAAGGTACACAAAGATATAAAATTAGAAACATTGGTTTAAATCAACTTATAAATTTCGGTTATCAGCAGGACCAATCAAATCGACTACCGATTACAATAGTCCCTGCAGCCCCCAAGGGGGCAGGGACTAATAATAACATCATAACATCGCAATTGACAAATTGAATTGTGAATATGGGGTCCTTAGGACACGACTGGCCTGCCAAGTTGGAGACATGTTGGCCTCATTTACGGCTAAAGAACGTTATTTTGATATCGTTTGTTTGTCCGTTCAATTCCCATACAGGTCTACGCAAAAGCACCGAATTAAATTTGATTGTGACTTCTTGAGTTGTCAATAACAAGATTAATTGTTTAAATAGTTAAAACTTAACTTTATATTGTGGAAGTATAATATCTATGGATTTGGTTACAATTTGTTTTGAAATATTTAATTATATGGACTTAGTTTATAATCTGTTTTGAAATATTTAATTATGTTAGTAGGTGTTTCTTATTGAAATGAAACTTGTAATTTCTTTAATACAAATTTCTGAATTTATTATCATAAATAAAGATATTCGTATACCTATTATCTCTTTTACATTAATAGAAATAATTTTTAATATTAACATTTATATATTTTTTATTTATTTATTTAAAATTTTAAAATGATTACCTATATTTATCCAATAATAAATGATATTATGAGCGGTGGGTTTTTATTTCTTCTAAAGGACAAATAGAATTGTAATACTCATGGAGTTTAGGCATAACTTCTAATCACTCGGGATGAAATGTATCCTTCAAAGACATTGTCCTAGTTTAGTTTTCACCACCAGATCTCTAATTATAATAGGTGACTCTAATAAATCCATCGATTATCTTACTTTGGAAACTTTTCTTTAGACTCCATGCTTCACCATATTTACACAACAATTTTAAGATAACTTGTTTGGATTCCTTTCATTAAAGTTCAATGTGTTATAGAGATGTAAACATGGCATCAAACAAATTAACAAATCAATCCATATCACTTCCTCATGAAACTTTGAGGATTAATTGAATGATGATGAATTTCAATTAAAATTAAAATTAAAATTGTTTTCATAGCATGAAAATGGCATTTAAAGACACAAGGATGCATGTGGAGGTAGTTATAACAAACATATACCATTCTCTCTAGAAAATGCAAAATATGAATATTCATATGATATGTCTTCACTCTCTAGGTGGTGCAATAGGGAGACATCAAGTTCAAGGAGCACAAAAATCTCTTTGCAAATTTGCCCCACCTGTTTTGAGTCGAATCATATTTGATCTTATACAAAAGGTTGTTCTTGATGAAAATTTGATCATTATAGATGAATAGGAATGAGTGGCTGTTATATTTTGATGCTAGCCAAATGTTATCATGTTAATGGAATTTTTATATATATTGTACCTATATGGTATTTCTTGGAACTTAGTATTTGGACCTAAGTGCGTAAATACTAGCTTACTCTTAAAAACCCTTTACAATAATTTATTTTGAGAATTTATTAATGTATCTCATAAGTATTTGAAACATTTTATTTCTATTATAATCTACCTTGTTTATATATATATATATATATATAAAATCAATCATGATTTATGAAATGAATCAGAACATGCAAGTTTAATTTGGGAAGAGAAAGAAGTAGTCGCTTGAAAAGAAATGAGTATATACGTAAGAAAAATGAAAAATGAAAACAGTAAGTGTGTACATCTCTCCACATATCTATTTCACTTTAATCAACCAATTAATTATTAAATAATAATTTGAGTGAGCTTAATTATTAAACACGTATGTTTAATAGCTCTAAATTTAAATAAAAATAAGACATATACATATTACTATCAGATGAATTAATGAAAAAGTAAAAATCAGTCACTGCAAGTGTGTACATCTCTCAAAGATACTTAATCACTTTAATCAAATTTGACAACAAATTCTTGGGTCAGTTTGTCATTCATATCAACAACATGAAGAATTAATTTTTCTACCAACCATCACTTTAATCAAATTTGACAACAAATTCTTCGTCGTCATTCATCAACAACATGATGAATTAATTTTTCAGTCAACCAGACATCTTCGAAGGTGGCTCAAGTACAACAACTCCCGTAGCCGTTAATAATAAGCAGGATATCGTTGTGGAAGTAAAAAAATGTTTGAGGCGACCATTCAAAATCGAAGTAGGGTTTGTACAAGATTGAGAAAAAAATAAAAGTGACGCAATGTGAGCTTCACACATCTTTCAATGGTCAAAAGAGCGATCACCAATGCCCGAATGGTCTCTCGGGATTTAGATGGAAAGCAATCGACAAACCTAAATAGATTACCACCTCCTTTTGTGCAATTTAAGGTCGTAAGAAAATATGGGTTCTTTCTCTAGAAATACCATTGTAATATTATAATAATAATTACGCCGATAGGCGTAGCCCCCTATCGTAAATCGCTTCATCAATGATTATGCTAATTAATATTTTCTTATCCGGTGGTCTGGGACGAAAGATGTCAAGATATTCGTCATCGCCACTTAATCAATGAATGAAATTAAAAGGCATAACCTTCGCATGTCTAAATCAAGTGTTTAAACCCTACTTAAATTAATTTTTTACCAAAATGATCATTAAAAATTTACCGTTCTTATTTATCTCCACGTATGAGAGTATGAGGGATTAGAGTAAAATAAGGACACGTTTCGTGTTGAAATTTACACGGAGTGACGTGGTTCCTTAAGGCTTTGATCTTTGGCTCAGGGAAAGTGTCCAAAAGATTTTATTTTTTCTTCCTAAAGTGACTTCATAATTTTATAAAGTCAAATCTAATTTAAAAGTGACTTTACGATAAAGTTAATAAAGTCTAATTTTAAAGGGTTTAATAAAGCTAATGTAAAATTAGAAAGGAAAAGTGACTTTGGAAACAAATGACCATGGGTCTTTATTAAAGTGGGGTGAATTAAAATAGAAAGTGAGATTTAAATGAGCATTTAATTCAAAATTTCCCCAGATCTCAATCTATTTCTGCAATGCATCGGATTTAGGGATTCCCAAAAGTCACTTAGTGGTTAGGTTAAAGGAGGAAAAGGAGGAAAAGGTCATTCATTCTTTCATGAGCAAGATTGAGAGGAGGAGAAGGAGAGCTGAGACTTTTTCTCAAGAGAGCTTGAGAAGGTGAAGGAGAGGCAAACTTAGCAAATCCGTACAAATGTTAAGGAGGGCACGGCTTTTGAGGCAAGTAAGAGGTTGCACGAATATCGAGGCAAAGAAGTTGTCGCACAAAGAAGACGAAACTAAGACAGAAGTCCGCATGTTAGCCTCGTACATCTATTTTGTGGCACGTTTTTCGAGGAGAAAGGTGACGATTTTTGAGGAAAAGTACAAAGAACAAAGGGCTTGATTTCCAAGGTTTTTGGGCATGCTTTCGAGGCAAAACAACATAGTTTTTGAGAAAGGTAGTTTGTCGTAATAAATTTCGTTTTGAGTATTTTGTCGTTCGGGGCACGTTTTCCAAGGCGTAGGCAAGCACAGTAAAAACCGTATAAGTCCGTAATTAATTTACCTGAATTTTTCCCGTATATTTCACCTCTCCGTAAAAGCATTTTCCAAATAGGAAGGAGTTTTCAAACTCGGTTTTCCCCTAAGAGTCGTAGGGGGTTTTTCCAGGTCATGTTGACCAAAATACTGGCTTTTAAACTGGTTGAATGGCCGTTTTAAGCTTGCCGATTTTTATTTTCGCAATTTCAAGATTCCTCGTAAATTTTCCGTAATTTGTGTTTTCAAAGAAAAATATTTTTTTGTTGTCGAATGTAAGGATATGGGAAAGGGCATTTAACTAAAAGGAGAAATAAGGTGAAACTCGAAACCGGTGGGAAATAGGAATTTCTACATGGTATCGAAGCGTCGAGTGGCCGAAAGTGCAAGCTAGATTACAAGAAGAAAATAGCTACCGATTTTTCACTCGTAAAATTCTGCCAGTCGATTTTTCACACACATAATTTTTACCTTACTACAAAGTAGCACATTTTTCGCCCAGACAACAGGATGTCATTGGGATTGAGGGTGGAGGATAGGTTGATGGGTATACCAATTTACAACATGCAGAAGGAGAGAAATGTAGTATATTCCGAGGAGTGCGTACATTTGGGACATCATGGTGCATACCGTCACGTAACCCCGTTGTTTCGTGCCTACCGATGCTACCCGCCTGGTTGCTTATAATAAAAGAACAACAAGGGTAAGAGATCGATTCTAGACGGAGTCAAAGACTATCGTATTCCTCACGTGAGAGGAAAGAGAAATACTCACAGATGTGGATAGCATTGTCCAATCTCTACTAGAGTACCAATGAGAACTCGAAAATAGTCCTAAAGGAGAAGCCGAAAACCATTAGGATGGGTAAGACTAATAGTGCACTCGGATATCTCACAAAGATTACTAATGTGAGAAGGTCACAGTTAGCTTGGAGAGGTCATTCCACCCAGACCGAGTTGGTGCAGACAAGGTGCTGAATGGTCTCCGCTCATGGATGAACTTTGCCGATGGGGTTTGTGCACGTGAGACCCTTCCCACATGGGAGAGGTTTAGGGATGACTGCATTCCAAAAGGTAGATCGTAGAAAGGTCGCCTTGGGGTAGCCAAGCCGCTGAGTAAGGATGAGGGATAGCACCGTTGGCAAGAGGCAAGAAAGGCAAAGGTAAAGGTAAATAGGGTAACACACAAGGACTATTCCAAGGTGAAGTGTTGGAATTGTCGAAGATGGGACAATAAGGGCAGCTTGTGTGTCCTGAGAAGAAGAAGAAGAAGGGGGAAGAACTCGCAGCATGGTAGCTTCAATGAGTCGAGGACTTACAAGACGTTTGACCGTGAGTTCGGGGTTCATTGCGGTGAGTCCTCTACAGAAGATCACTCCGCCACACAGTTCGCAGGGAGCATGCATTTCCCTCGACTAGTGGAGCAATGGCATTCGGGTATGTGGACCGTGGGGCTTCACGTCATATGACAGAGTCCGTGAGTACTTTGCGTAGCCGCAGAGTGGCACTGAGCAGAGGGTACTTGGTGATGACAGAGTTGTTAGAGCAAGCTTGGGGAACACCGACATTTCAAAGGGAGTCTAAACCTCCTCGAAGGTGTCGATGTTCTTTATGTGCTAGGGATGAGGAAGAACCTCATATCCGTCTCGGCAATTTTGGAGGATAGAGGATATGGAGGCCTGTTCGACGGTGAGGACAAGGCCGATATATCCCGTGGGCGCTCCACCGATTCACTAGAGTGACAGGTGTGACGCCATGCCAAGGTGTGTACAAGTTTGGCATTTCAGCCCCTTTGGCATTGGTGCGTAGTACCGATAGCGCAGCTAGCGCTTCCGAGCGTCGTGTGAGATTTGGCACCGTTAGGATGGGGCATATGTATCATGGGATTTTTGGTGACCTCGTGGGAGATCAATACAGGTGTGCTGCATTTCCCGCATCGATCACTTTGATACTTGTAGAGGATGTGCGAGGAAAGTTTGCCAACTCTTCTCCCCACAGCGATGCCAGCAGAGCGACCGGGATACTTGATCTGACCATTCCGATGTGAGCTACTTGGATGTCTCATGTTTCCTTGATCGATATGAGTACTATGTTTTATTCATTGATGATCACTCCAGGAGGACCTCGATTTATTTCTTGAAGACCAAGAGTGAGGTCTTCAAGCAAGCCAGAGTTTAGAGCTCTTATGAGACAAGATGTGCCTGGAGATCAAGTCCCAGGCCTGGACAATGGAGGAGAGTACACCGTAGAGTTTGTTGACTATTGTGCTGAGGCAGCATTAGGAGGGGAGTTCATCGTTCTTTACAACCCCCAAGAGAACAAAATAAGTGAGAGGAAGAATAGGATCCATTCTGAGGGCCGCCAAAGCCATGTTACATGATTAGGGCCGCCATTGTTTTTGTGGGGCAGAGGCCCGCAACACCCCCGCCGTCGTTTATTTGCAAAAGAGGAGTCCACGCCGTGCCTTGGGGCACATGATCTCTGAGGAGGCTTTTCCTCGGGGAAGAAGCCCGATATTGGTCATCTTCGTATCTTTGGGTGTATCACATACTCCTACATACCCAAGGAGGAGAGGACCAAACTGTAGCCCACCGCAGAAGGGTATCTTTGTATACAAGGAGACCTCAAAAGGCCTTAGGATTTACATTCCTTCACAAGAGGAAAGTTGTTGTCAAAGTGATGAAGTTCGAGGAGGATAAAGGCTTTAGGAGGTCATGGGGATAGAGTATCTAGACGGGGCCGGACCTCGCCAGCGCCGAGTCACCAAGCGGTGGATCCGGGTAGGGATCGTGAGGATTCGAGGTACATCTATGACAATGTCGGGGTCCGCGCGGAGCGTGCCCGCGCAGTCGAGGGTGAAGCCGGGCAAAGATGCGCAGCAACACAGAAAGGAAGCTCAATGAGTCCACCGATGGATAGTTCGCGCGCACTACTTCCTACAAACGTGCGTGTGGAGGACAACAGAAAGACAACAGAGTTCAAGCTCCCGATGATGATGAGGAGGAGGAGTTTCATTCTCCAATGGGAGAAGTATGCTCAGTGGGAAGAGGAAGCCCAAGGGCTTCAGACACCTTTTGAGAGGCCACATCCGTTGGCCGGGCCTAAGAGGCTGTCGGAGAGAGCAGACTCAGAGGTTTTGTAGCTATATGGCAATGGCTACCAAAGATTCCGACTCGAGCCTTTAGCTATGAGGATATAGCTATCGCTTGTGTCCGGGAGAGAGGCCATACAGAGGAGTATTCTCTATCATGAAGAATGATGTTTCCTTTGGGAGGTGGTGCCGCGAGGCCTCGAGGGAAAATCCGTGGTTACTTCGCATGGTTTTACAAGGTAAAGCATGCCGTGTATGGCAAGACAGAAATTCAAAGCGAGGTTGTGGCTAGAGTGGTTCTCCTGTGCAGAGTGAGTTGATTATGAGGAGACCTTCACTCCCGTGGCTCGACAGCCTCTAATCCGCTCCATTATATCGATAACAGCAGAGATGGGTTGGAAGATCCACCAGATGGATGTGAAGACCGTATTTCTCAATGGCTTCATATAGGAGGAGGTGTGTTACTGGAGCAGCTCGCGTGCTTTTGAGGTGCATGGGAAGGAGTCCCATGTGTGCAAATTGAAGAAGGCCCTTGCGGTCACAAGCTCCCGCAGCTTCGGGTACTCCAGGATAGATACATAATTGGGTGGATGGGTTTCACAAAGAGTGAGTGCGCATCCGAACCTTTACTATATTGTGATAGGTGAGGAGCCTCTCATTCTCGTGTTGTATGTGAAGAACTTGGTCATTACAGTGGTATAGAGACTCATAGAGCACCGCAAGAGAGATCTTGCGTTAGTAGTTTGAGATGAAGGACACTCGTCGATGCATTACTTTTTGGGTTTGGAGGTGTGGCAGAGGAGGGGCATTTCTTCCCCGCGGGGAAGTATATTGTGGACATCTCGGCAGACTCCACATGGAGGATTGTAAACCCATGTCGACACCGATGCGATCACTAACCGGAAGAAGCTTCATGCTTCGACCCGAGCCGGTGGATCCCACATTGTACGATGGTCCGATTGGTTCCTGATGTGTTTGGTCAACACTAGACCGTATATTTGTTTTGCGGTCAACACGATGAGTCAAGTTTATGTGTGAACCTAGGAAGGTTCTATTGCGGGCCGCAGCCAGGATTTTTAAGGTAAGACGGGGACAAAGGATTATGGTCTCGGACTACAGGGATGGAGTGAGATCATAAAAGTTACACCGATTCCGATCGCGTGTTGTGCTTCGATCGAAGAGTACTGTGGTGTTTTGGGTTGGCCTGCAAAGGTGTCATGGTTCACCGAAAGAAACAACCGCAGTACTGGAGTTCAGCCGAAGCAAGAGTATATGTCGCCCGGCCTAGCTAGTTGTGAGGCCATCTCGGCTTCGCAAGATGTTGTTTGGCTTATTTGGTCACTCGTTGAGACCTTTAGTGATTTACTCGTGGATAATAAAAGTTGCATTAAACTCATCACTTCATGAGAATCCAAGATTTCCGTTATCAAAAGTCAAAGCATATCTAGATCAAATATCATTTCATCGCAGACTATGTTTAGAAAGGAGCCGGGCTTGAGTATATTCCCACCGATGAGCAAAGTTACAGATATTCTTACCAAAGCCTTACCATGGGGCAAGCATGTCTACTTCGTAGACAAGATGGGTGTGGTGAGGAACACCTTCTCTGTGAAGAGGGAGTGTTGAAATTTGCCAATGGAGATAGTGGTTCTAGTTTGATCTTTGGCTCAGAGAAAGTGTCCAAAAAAGATTTTTTAATTTTCTTCCCCAAAGTGACTCTTATAATTTTATAAAGTCAAATCTAATTTAAAAGTGACTTTAAGTGATAAAGTTACTAAAGCTCCACTTAAAGTGACTTTAATAAAGTCAATGTAAAATTAAAAGGAAAAGTGACTTTGTGCAACACTAGGTGGGTCTTTATTAAAGTGGGGTGAATTAAAAATAGAAAGTGAGATTTAAATGAGCATTTAATCTCTACCCCTAGATCTCAATCTATTTGCCATTAGATTTAGGGATTCCCCAAAAGTCACTTAGGTTAGGTTAAAGGAGGAAAAGGAGGAAAAGGTCATTCATTCTTTCATGAGCAGATTGAGAGAGGAGGAGAAGGAGAGCCGGAGAATTTTTCTCAAGAGAGCTTGAGAAGGTGAATGAGAGGCAAACTCAAGAATCCATACAAGCAGCCATGAGGAAACGAGCTTCGAGGCGTAAGAGGCCGCACGAATATCGAGGCAAGCAGGCCGTACAACAAAGACGAAAACCGAGACAGAAGTCCCGCATAACAACAGACAAATATTTTGTGGCACGTTTTTCAAGGAGAAAGGCAAGACGGTTTTTGGAGGAAAAGTACAGCAACAAAGGCTCGATTTCCAAGGTCGTTGGGCATGCTTTTATAAGCAACAAATATTTTCGAGAAAGGCATGGTCGTAATAAATTTCGTTTCGAGTATTTTGTCGTTTCGGCACATTTTTCCAAGGCAAGAGAGGCAAGCACGAAAACCGTATAAGTCTATAATTAATTTGTCGGAATTTTTCCCGTATATTTCACCTCCTCTCGTAAAAGTGATTTTCCGTAACAAGGAGCTAAACCGGTTTTCCCCAAGAGTTGTAGGGGGTTTTTTCTGTGGTCATGTTGACCAAAAATATCGTTGTTTAAAATGTGTTGAATGGCTATTTTAAGCTTGCCGATTTTTATTTCTCAGATTTTCCAAGATTCCGTAAATTTTTAATTTGTGTTTTCAAATAAAATTTATTTTTTCTATCGTTGAATGTAAGGATATGGGAAAGGGCATTTAACTAAAATGAGAAATAAGGTGAAACCGAAAACCGAGGTGGGAAAACAGAAATTTCTACATTTCACAGAAAGTTCTATCGTCAATGCCGCATTGGCATGTGGTTAGCTTAACGTTTCAGGTATAATCATGGGATTTGTATGGAAGTGGACATATCTGCAAAAAACAAGAAATATCGATGTCCATCCATCTTCCAATGGGAGCAGCATGCCACACGCAACGAATTCTTTAATGGCCATTATCTTCACCTAGTGCCACGCGCAATGAAATCTGTAGAGCTATCGCACAAGCGGGAGCCGTTACGGGAAGGTGAACTAGAGCGTCGCCCAAACGTTTCAACAGAGTGGTTCCACGGAGTTGATCCGCCTATCTGCTGTGATGGTTGGCATCGTAACGCTCAATTTCTTTCAGACCATAAGGCCACCTAGTTTATAGCAGCCGACGCATTTGGACACAGAGAACCGGGACTGTGGCTGGTTGGATCGAAGTAAGAAATCCTTCTGAGAAGCTTCACGGCTGTAGAACACACGCTCTTGATGGTAAGCTTTTGAATACACATGCGCTGTTCTTTATTCACGTAGACTGTAGTTTATTCACTGTGTATTGAAATACACATGCGTTGCTTTTTTGCAATGTTGGACACTCAAGTGTCAAGTCAAAGCTCTCTTATGTTCATTCTTGCGTCATTGTTTTCATTAGCATTTGGTTTCATTTCGAATGTAGTGAGCATTTTGTTATGTTATCTCTGTAACCATATTGCTAGCTTGTTTGATGATGCACTCTGACCCAGGTATTTACCGCTTCTTCATAAATAAACTAACTATTGCGTAGTCATTTATCTCACTTGCATTGCGTTAGTGCATTTGTTTTTAACATATAAAAGTTGCTCTATCCAAAGTCACAATGACTGAAATTTAATTATTCATTTTATTTTACATAAATATATATGTAATTTCATATATTATTTTAATTGGCATCATAATTTAATTTCATAGATTCATTATTGATATTCACGTATCTGTTCCTTTAAAATGAATACCGAAGATAACTTTGATATGGTATGTATTTACCGCTTCTTCATAAACAAACTAACTAGTGCGCAGTCATTTATCTCACTTGCATTGCGTTAGTGCATTTGTTTTTAACATATGAAAGTCGCTCTGTCCAAATTCACAATGACTGGCATTTAATTATTCATTTTATTTTACATAAATATATATGTAATTTCATATATTATTTTAATTAGCATCATAATTTAATTTCATAGATTCATTATTGATATTCACGTATCTGTTCCTTTAAAATGAATACCGAAGATAACTTTGATATGGTATAATAGATTGTAAACCTTGGCTTTAGATTTGGTTAACTTAGATGGTTTGAATTGTAATTTAATTTTTTTGATATGGTATACCAAAGATAGCTTTGATATGGTATGCATTTACCACTTCTTCATAAATAAAATAACTAGTGCGTAGTCATTTATCTCACTTGCATTGCGTTAGTGCATTTGTTTTTAACATATGAAAGTCGCTCTGTCCAAAGTCACAATGACTGACATTTAATTATTCATTTTATTTTACATAAATATATATATGTAATTTCCTATATTATTTTAATTGGCATCATAATTTAATTTCATAGATTGATTATTGATATTCATGTATCTGTTCCTTTAAAATGAATACCGAAGATAACTTTGATATGGTATGTATTTACCGCTTCTTCATAAATAAACTAACTATTGCGCAGTCATTTAGCTCACTTGCATTGCATTAGTGCATTTTTTTTTAACATATGAAAGTCTCTTTGTCCAAAGTCACAATGACTGACATTTAATTATTCATTTTATTTTACATAAATATATATGTAATTTCATATATTATTTTAATTGGCATCATAATTTAATTTCATAGATTTATTATTGATATTCACCTATCTATTCCTTTAAAATGAATACCTAATATTTAACTTTGATATGGAATAATAGATTGTAAACCTTGGCTTTAGATTTGGTTAACTTAGATGGTTTGAATTGTAATTTTAATTTTTTTTACTATTTTTTTTACTATTGTAATATTTATATATTCTATAAATATCAATTACCTCTGAATTTATTTTTTCTCGAAAGTCCTTTTTGGACTTTCCTAAAGTTTATTTCGAAAATTCGATAGCTGTTACGTAGTTGAACTAGGCTCCAAATTTGAGTCATGCTTTTAAGGAAACTAATTATAAAAATATTTGATAGTTAACGAGATTCGCGATTGGAGTTATGTTTTTAAATCAAACGGCACATGAGAGTGTGATTATAAAAACGTTTTGATATAAAGTACAAGGGTAAGAGATTTCAGTGATTTATATTATCAAACTAACCTAACATTTCAGAATATTTTTCAGTCACGCTGGTAAATAATGCAATAAATCCTTTGCAAAAATCAATCTAAAATATACAGCTTTCAGGTTCTCTTATAATTACAACCAAAAGAAAAGGATTGAAAAGTGCTTCAATCAATGCCAAGTCAATCTTGAAATCTCAATACATGTTTATTTAGCTAAATTTCTTGGGAACACTGGTTGCTGCACGAGATAATGAAAATGATGCGCATTTATTTGTTTTATTCGCAAAGTCAAAAGTTGGCGGGGTTTTATTTTTCGGACGGATGACGTATGTAGGAAAGGCTATTTTTTTGAATGCGAAGGGTGGTAAGAGGTATACATCACACTGATTTTGGGGACGGGTTGTTTTCAAGTGAAAGCTAGCGATTCCATACCCTTCGCGACGTGTGGCGAGACACTGTTTGGAAAACCGCTTAGCGATCGCGCGTTATTGTTCGGATGTGGGGGCGATGCGATATGGAAGAAAGCCATTGGATGTGAAGGGGTTGATCGGATGGATGTCGGGGAGGTGAGATGATAGGGAAATAGCAAGGGTGGGCCCAATACAATTAAACACGATTTAATCATATCGCGGGAAATTCGATTGGTGGGGTAAGTTATTAATTAACCATGAGGGTTAATTAATCCTCTTTTAATGCAACGGGGAATCAGGGTTCTTAATTAGTTGTGGTTTTAACTAATTAATCACAATTAACACAATATTAAGGTTATTTTTCAACCAAAGGGGCGGGATATGTAATAATTGGGAGTTTTATATAGTTAAAATAATACGGGAACAGGTTGAATTATATAGTGATTACAACACAGAAAACAGAGTTTATAAAGTAAAACAGGGGATCATTAATGAAATGTATTTGCAACAAATAAAAAGCATCGTGTTCTATGTGTAGATTTTTTCAGTCGTTCTCTGTGGTCATTAACTCTGTGTATAGATTTAGGGTTCAATATATTTATTTTAAAATTTTGTAATTTTGGGGTCTTAATATATTAATATTATGGTTTAATTTATTATGGTTATTATAATCAATTTAATATTAATTATTATTATTATTATTATTAATTAATAAATAAATAAATAATAAATATCTATATTGTTAAATATACAATAATAATATTATTATCCTTAAAAAATATATTAATATTATTATATTTCAATTATAATTAATAATAATAATAATAATAAATGAAATATACATAAATTGATGATGATGATGGTGGTGGTGGTTAACGGCCACTGAGACCAATATTTGGTTTATCGGACCTAAAGAAAAGAGTTATTTAGTTTGATTTAAGGTTTTATTCTTATGCTCAAAAAGGTTGGAGAGAAGCCTCCCAAGCTCACTATAATTTTGACATCTTAAAAGGCTAGGAAGGTGAGTATTGCAACAAATATTATGATGTAAAAGATGTAATATTAAACTCATAATAATAAATATATAATAATAATATTACAAAAATAACTAATTTAATAAATTACTATTCTTATAAATTATTTATATTATTATTATTAATTTACAATAATAATAATAATAGTAGTAGTAGTAGTTATGGTATATTATTTAATTATTTAAGAATTTTTTATTTAATTGAATAATTTTTAAATTATGGTATATTATTTAATTCAATATATTATTAATTATTATATATTACTATTATTGTTAATTATTTAATAATATTATTAATTGATAATAGAAATAATATTAAATTTATAACTATATTTTTAATATTTTTTGGGAAAATATAATATAGATTACACCTCCCATCTTGGAGGAGGAACTTGTTGTTCCCTTTGTCCCTTGTCATCCTCCCTTTTCATTGTGTAATAAGGTTGACTCTAGTGCCATTGTTGAAGTCGAGAACTCTGAAATAAAATTGATGTTCCATTCACCCCATCCTAATTTTATGTACTTGGTGGATGCTCTATCCACAAGAAACCTTAGGTGAATATTGGTCCCTTACTCCCCCAAGTCAAATTAATGTAGATAACCAAAATATTGGTGCTATATCTGTTTAATTAAAATATATGATTAATATTTCTTAAGCCACAAATCAAGTTTTGATTTTTGGCATAAGAATTATAGACATTAATACAAACATAAGAAAAATACTTATTAAGATTAATAGTAAATTTATGAGTTCTTTTTAACTACTGTAATAATGTTCTTGTGGGTCATATCGTTTTATACATTATGTATATGTGCATGTTACTATATTTGTAGATGGAAAATTGCTTTTCTATATTTCTTATTCTATTCACCATTAATTGAAAGTTTTTTTGTTGATATCACGTCTGTTTTGTTTTATGTTAGGTGATTTCCTTGTTTTATCATGGATCCAGCTATTTGGAGTTGTATTCCATTTGAAATTCTTGAAATTGTCTTCCTTTCACTCCCTTTATCGGTTGTGATAAATTTTAGCACTGTTTGTCAACAATGGAAGACTGTTTTGCAAAATCCTTGTTTCTTATTGCATTGCAAGCATATCTGTACAAATGAATTTGGATTTATGGTTCCTTTCATCAATGATGAAGACAATTATTTTGCTGCTGAATACCTTAATCAAAATGGGCGCATATCTCATTTTCATTTGTGATTCATAGATTTAAGATACAAGGCGGAGTCTACTATTGGACCAATGGTGGTTTTATCCTTACCAACATAATTCTCCCATTCATGAAACTATTTTGTGATGAATCCACTTACAAAGGCCTTAAAAAACATTG
This sequence comes from Pinus albicaulis, assembly GCA_034641835.2. NCBI lineage: Eukaryota > Viridiplantae > Streptophyta > Pinopsida > Pinales > Pinaceae > Pinus > Pinus albicaulis. Next base: position 600,110,015 of record CM076581.1, on the reverse strand, counting down.
GGCGAATACAAATTGGAGACTGGGGATTCTTTTCATTATTGGAGAATGCGAGCAACAACAAATATGACTGGGTTGTTCTAAAACATATCTATGATAGAATTAAGTCTAAATTTTATGTTTACAGTAGTCTTGATAGGGTTTGGCGAAGGGCTGATCTTCCATTTGGTGGCACTTCACGCCCTCAAAATGGAGTGTTTTATAGAAGTAAATTGTTTTGGCTCTATCTCGACACAGAGTATGAAGATTATCCTTGATATGGGTATACAATCTACTGGTTTGATGTAATAAAAAATGACTGGGGATTTTCATTTGTTCCTATCACTGAAATTCAGTGTATGTCATTGGCAGTATGCAAGAATCAGTTGATATGTCTTGTCAATGATGGCTCGACTTCTGTATGGTCAATTGAAGAAATAGATAATTTTCAATTTGGTCACCCGTGTATTGAACGAAGAAGTGATTACATTGAGGATGATTGGGGCTTTAGATGGAATTTTTTGGAAGAAATTTCTATAGATATAAATATGAAATGTCCCGGTTATCTTCCTTTTCGAACAGTCCAAGGTGTGGTTCTTATGTGCAAATGCAGTGAAGTTCCTTTCCTATTATATGACATGATGGATGGCCTTTGCTTCCCAGTAGATATTGATAGTTCAACTAATCAACAAATGAATGGATTTTGGTCTCCAATGTTGCAGGATTGCAATGATTTGATCGAGTCTGGAAATTTTTTTGCAATTTCTCCGCGTATGGATTCTATAGATGAGATTCCACCATTAGATGTGGACATGGAGTCTTAGGCTATTAGCCATTTTTTATTCTCTCTGTCGTTGTGGAAAATATTTCCTTTTTTTTTTTACTTTGCATACTTTTGGGTATGTATGCTAAGACTATGGATATTTCTATGGCTCCATTCTGAGGGGGTGTCTTCTATATGTGTATGTAGTGGATGCTGGATATTGAATTCCATTGCAATTTGCTAGAAAATATTTATTTATTTTGTCCCGTTTAGTCCTCTTAATTTCATTTGAATGTGTTTGGACGTTATCCATTTCTCTTTGTTTCTATAATTGTAATTACTGTGACTTATTCTATACATGGTGTTTCCATCAGTTTTTTCTCATTGATTCTCAAACAATGTTATATCTTTAGGTTTTTTTGATGGTATATAGTTCCAAATATTTAGATATATTTCAAATTCATATAATTCTTTAGAATTTTGTTCCATTTATATGGGTTTCCCATTACAGTTATAATATGATACATGAAATTTAATCCTTTTTTTTTTAGCCATTTGAGAAAATTCATTTTTCTTCTTAGCCATTTGGTTGGAAAAATAATCTAAATGATTTTAATTTATTTTGTGGGTGGAAAAAAAATGTGTTCCTTTTTCATCCTTTTCTGTTAATTTATATTGGCTATATTTGTAATGTCTCTCCGCCACACAACATTAATTTTTTTTTTTCTTATGGCTCAGGTTAAAAATAATTGCGATCAATTATCTCTATAGTCATTAACAAGGTATGTTGACCCTACTTTGTTTTATAATTTCATTGTTAACTCTGTCCTTGAGATTTTACACTTCTACTAGGACGCCAATTAACAATTTGGGTTGTTACCTTTCTAACAAGATTTTTAACTTGTCTTTAGACTATATTTATAATTTAGATTTGGAGTTTCTAACTCCCATTGTTTAACCTCTATTAAAATTTCTCTATGATTATTAACCTTATTAATATCATCGATGCCCTTATTATGCTCTTACCCTACGCTCAACCTATCGAATGATAGTCGATCACAAAATCATTTTATGAGTCTCTTTATAGCCTTTACGTATCTCACCATGCAACATTTCGATTTATGTATTATGTACTCCATATGTATCGATTTGCTTTATAACAAGTTTCGAGGAATTTATATATATATATATATATATATCACTGGGTTATTTACACGTCAATTCCATTGATCTTTCCATATGAGAAATCCCATGTTTATTAATGGATGATCAGTACTTATTTACGTTGGGTTAATCCTCCAGCTAATTTCCACATTATTTAACACTCGGTTGTATTTCTTGAGATGGTTTTGGGTACCATTGCATCGTTTCGCATTTAAGTGGCTAGATTGCGTTTCATGGAGTGTCTCAGGTCTACATTAAAGTGTATCACATTATATTCGGCTAACCCTAATACACAGTACTCCCTACGCAGATTCTGCCACCTGTAGGGTAAGGATGTGTTCGGGTTTTAGACCTAGCCGGTGCTATATTATTTGAAAATTTTATGTATTCAACTTCATTTGGTTTCTTCCCGTCACTGTTCTCGGTTTGTTGTTTCGAGTTATCGATGTTTCCGCTATCAAATCTCTTGTATACTTTGTTTGCTTTGTTCTCCTTCTGCGTACGCTTTATGGAGATCAACATCTAGACGAATTGCCAGGTAATACTTCTCTACCTATGTGTAGTATATTAAGAAATTTCTCTGTTAGTGTCAATATGTATTGTATCTCTTTCTCTTAATTTCCTTCGTATATTGAATCCTAATGGGGTGTCTATTTGACGCTTGGTGACATGATTTAGCTCAGCTTACGGTGAGCGTTGGTCCGAATTTTCGACTTCAGCACTGGTTTTAACTATTTTTTCTTATGGTAAATAACTCCAATCTCTATTCGACCCTCTGTTCTCTTTATATCCCTCTAGCAGTTCGATTTGAATTTTGGGTAAATAATTTTCTCCTAATATGCCTATTCTTCTCCATGTTTTCAGTGAGACGGACGTGCGCTGAGCTCCTCATGTATTATTATTACATTGAATCCTTCGATTTTGATTTATAATCATTTTTCTATATGGAAATAATTCCCTCTGTGTCATCTTTGTTCACGCTCTGGTTTGTTTTATTGTTTTTTTTTTATTGTTTTGTAGGTACTATCTTACCGCATAACCTCATTCGATAATATTCTCGTCGCTTCTAGTTTCGTCGAATAAATTTGGTATTGGCTTGTTTAATCAGGTTGGTACCCTCTCATTTCAGAGAATGCATCGTCTGAAAGTTAGTGTCTCCAATATGGGTTGACACCGGATTTTTATTTACTGCTATGGTATTTTAAATAGTTAAGTCTGATGGCTCCGGATTTCGGCTATACGCCGACCCTGTGCATACGTTGTAAACGATTTATTGGGACTGTTTAACTTTGTAATAATTTCTATTTTACCAATATTCACCACTTACAGTACTTATGAGTACTATCTCTAGAATTTGTAGAGACCAATGTAGTCATATTTAAAAGTCTCCTACTCTGTATGCTTATTTACTAGTTACTGGGTATATGATTTTCGTTTCTCTATATAAAAGTTTATATGATGGACAATAGAAGTTTGTTAAGCTTCTGGGTTGGTATAATAATCATTTTCAAGTTGTATTAATTTCTACTAAATACTTTTTGGATTTTCATTATATGCACTCTTATATTTATTAGCCAGAAATTTTAGACTTTATTCTTCGTCTAATTTAATTCTGCTAGAAATTTCTAATATAATTCAGAAGCATAACTTCGATAAGTTATTTAAATCTGCCACAGTTCGAAATATACTTCTATTTATACTTATTGTAATTGTGCTAAATAATAATTCATTTCCATATTCAATAGTACTTTCCTTCCGTGGTTGTCTATGGACAGAGAGACATTTCAGAATATAGATATACATTTTTCCTATTTCTATAGAAAGAATTTTTCCCTTTCATTTTCATTGTACAGTCTATATTGTCAGCAGTGTATTTTTTCTGATAGCCTTTCATTTTAACTTTCCTGTGCATAATAATGATATATCATAAACTAATTGGTCAATAGATATATCAATGATATCTACTACTCTGTTATAAAAAAATTTCTGACTCATTCCGGAAGGTATTGACATTAGGAGTTGAATTTTTCTTATCATTTCTTTTGGTAAAATTAATTTTCCTTTTATACTGATTTAGTAGGACTCCATAATATAAGTTCAGATTTACTACATATCATTCCTCTTTGATTATTAAACTAAAGTTTCCTTGCTATAATTGTTCATAGTTTAGTAACTAGACTCATTAAATTCAACTACTAACTGTAGATATAGAATCCATGTATATGTTTCTGTGCATGTAACTGTTCACACTAGAGGAAACTGTCAGAAGCTTATATCTTTAGTGTTTGTATAGCACCTAATGTTCCTATTTTCTTCAATTTCATAAATAATATTCTCTGTCTGGATTCCAGTATCATACATAATTTTTTTTTCTCAGAAGAAGATTAAAGTTATAAACTTACTGGATTATGGGAGTAGTATAAATCTCCAGATTTAAACCAGCAATAGGTTTAGAGCTTCTGGATGATTTTCCCCATAGTTCCTATTCATACAACTCTACATAATTTTGAGGATTAAATTCTTCTAACAATTCTGTTAAATGTATGGATTACCACTTCCAGATTTGAAGTAAATTAACATCCACAGTCATTGATCACACAACATAATAACAATAACTCAACCATACATAAGCATTTTAGGCATACCACTTATGAATTTGACCAGTCCTCCCAACCTTAGAGTTCCTCTGTCTCCCGAACTCACCCCCGAGCTGAGATCATCTCCCAGGACAGACCAACCTCTAATCTGTTCAGGAATAGCTTATTTAAGCTTTTGCTCCCCAAAGTCTGTTTCTAATTCTGCGTCGAGAATTACAAGATTCTTTTCTTCCTGTTTGCCTAGGCTTCCCTTATTTAGGGGATTTTAAAGCTGCTTTCTGCTTTTCCCAGATTTTTACCTCTTCCCAACTACTCTCCACCTCATTGGGGAACTAGATTTTTCCTCAAAAATCTAATTTAGAAATAAATTATTTCAAGGATTTTTGAAAGATTTTTGTGGAAACTTAGCCTCTTTCCATACCTCATGGAATTGGTAAGTGATCTCATAGTTCTCATTTGGTCAATATGCACAAAATTATTTTATTTATTTTTCAAAATTAAATACTTAATTACATCCACCAAAAGACTTATCCATTGGGGTCCACTCCCTTTTGGATCTAAAGTTCAAATGTCTACTTTGACAGAAACATAAAACTAGGGGTGTTACAATATTATATCTGTTGCATGTTTATTGTTATATAACAAATATGTTATTATTCGTTGTAGACATGTCATCTGAAGGTACAAGAAAGCGTACAAGAAAAAGGAATAAGTCACTGACATCACGTGACAAGTCTAATGAAATTCGTCATTTACGGTATCAACAAAATAAGGGCACAATAAGTGAGCATAGGAGAGCTAAATATCATAGAAGAACGACTGAAAAAACTCTTGAAAATTATTTTATGGTTCCTCGTAGGTATCGTACTATGGATGATATCATGGAAAGAACATTTCCACTTGGTAGTTCGTTCCAGAATATGCTCCTCGTCAGCATAATTTTTTTTTTCAACGCTCTCCTGAAAATTATCATAATATTGAGGAAACATCTCGCAATAGGGAGGAACATCTTATTCATAACGTGGATGCAAATGTTCACCCTAGCCCTTCTGTCTCTGCAATTGCATCTTGTGAGAAAGGCTAAAGGTTGCAAAATATCCATGGTGAAGGCAATGATTACATTGTATGTGATGACTTGGATGATAGTTTGATTGGCCATTTGTTTGATAATTTGGATCCAACTGGTTGAAACATTGTATCTTCTAATCTCCCTTCTCAAAATAATGTTTTCCCATGAACATAAACAATCATCCCTGATAGTAGTTCGCATGGAACAATGGAGGTAATCCAATGATATCTTTATAGTTGATGCAATAGTGGTTGTTTTATTACATTCCTCTATTTACATTTCTTTAGTGATAAGGTATTTTATTCTCTTGGAGTAGGATACACCTCATTTTAATAGAGGTCTAGAAATTTTCTCCCCACGTCTTCCATCTCCTAATCTGAGAATTGAATATGAAGCAGGTCATAACCTTCCACTGCATTCTCCTCAAGAGTCAAATCGAAATACTAAAGTTAATGTTCAATGTGTTTGATTTGATTTTTCTTTATTTGAATTTTTGGTGCATATTTTATTTTTCTTCAAACAGGACACAACTCATTTCAATAGAGGCATACAAATTAACTTCGTAGATGTTCTGTCTACTGATGTTATAAGTGAAGAGGAACCATCGCATAGCGTTCATCCAGATCGCCAACAAAATGTAAATGTTGAATGCATTTGATATTTTCCTCCTTTTTTCATTTATTGTTAATTGTAAAATTAGAAATCTATCTTTTTTCGACATTTTTTTTTATAAAATATTTTAATTTGTTTTAACAGGAAACAACTAATTTGAATAGAGGCGTCGAAACTAACTCGCCAAATTTTCAATCTACTGATGTTAGAAGTGAAGAGCAGCCATCTCGTACACTTCATCCACATCGCCAAAGAAATGTAAATATTGAATGAATTTAAATTTTTTTTCATTTTTTCAATTCTAATTATTTGGACATTCAATTTAAAAAAAAATTATGCTAAAGAAACCTTTGCATATTCTCAGGTTCTAGAAATGCAGACCATAAATTTGGAAAGCCCATGTCATAGATATGTTCCACATATTTCAAATTTGCGGAGGGAGTCTCATGGTGCTGAAAATCAAATAAATTTTAGAAGAAATTATACTCTTCCACATCATTCTCCACATGGTCCAACCAATACAAATCGTATTTATTTTGATGAAAATATGATTGCAGTGCATAAAATATTTCGAGAAAAGCTAGATAGCTTGTCAGTTGTCCAAATGTGCCACATCTGCAAAGAATCATATCCTAGAATACACGTTTTGAGAGATCCTGAAGGACCTGTTTGCAGATGATGTAAGCATGAAGGAGGTTCACATCGTTTTTGTGGCTATAATAACATGGATCCTGGCGAGCAGCCTTATATTTTAAGAGTTATTACTCAAGTTGAAGAAATTTTAATAGCACGTGTAAATCCTATTTTGCAAGTGACACATGCTCGAGGTGGGAAATATAAGTATAGCAGACACACAATTAGCTTTCCCCAAGATATTTCTACAATTGCACAAAGTCTTCTACGCCATGTTGAAGATCTTGACTTTCTAATTGTGAGGAGATATGCTGCTCAGTCTAAATATTATGAATGTTATGTAAAAATATCCCGCGTTATGGATGCATTTCGTTTCAAAATTGAACGTGATCAATATTATCGAGATGTTGTAATCAACTATGATTCAGTGAATGCTCTGCCCGAAAGATCAACAGATGTCTCCTCCAGGCTTAAATTTGTTGATTGTGACATTGCATAATCTGAGTTCAGTGTAGCTAATACTGAATGGTTTCCTCTTAACCATTTTCCCTCTCATCCTTCGTCTTTTATTGCTCGCCTACCCAATGAACGGAGAGGTGGAAGAAATTAGAGCATTTCTTGATAATGTTGATTCTTCAGATGTTGATGAAATTGATTGGCCCAGTATTGGAGTGTCTCCAGTGAATGAATATAATACTGAGGGGTTATTAGATATGGCATTCCCCACATTGTTCCCCACTGGTGCTGCTGATTGGTTGCAACCACGCATTTGTACTGTTGAAATTCATGAGTATGCATTGAATCTTCTTAGATACTATGATCAGAGGTTTGGAAGCCATCCTCTCTTCCGATATTACCTGTTGAACATGATAATGAGGCATCTTAGCCAAGCAACTGCTTCAGTTTTTGTGAAGAAAAATTTACATGATAACTCACCGACAACAATTGATGAGTTGCGTCAGTAACTTTTTGATTTACCAGATAATAAGTTGGCTGAGCATCTTATGTGGTTTGGGTCTTCTCTAAGAGGTACAAGGGCATACTATACTAAATATCGGGCTGAATTGACTGACATGATTACTCAGTTGGGATGTCCATCTTTGTTTTTTACTTTGAGTGTAGCTGACACAAAGTGGCCAGAGCTGCATAGCCTCATGCCTATACTGTTAGATTCTCGTTACTTAAATGAGCATCGTATGAAAGTTGAAAATGTTATCCAGTACCCTCATATTGTTGCCACATTTATGCACCATAGATTCAATATATTTCGATAGGAAGCTATCCAAAAATATCTTAAAGCTAAAGACTTCTGGTACAGTTCTGTTTTCTTGAATTTATTTTTTATTCATTGTCAATTTCTTATATATTTTCCATTCATATTTATCGTAGTAACTCTGTGTTCATTTTTTCTAGATATGAGTGGAAACATAGAGGTTCAACACATATCCATGGTTTCCTATGGTTGCAAGGAGCTCCTGACATGGAAAGACTTGATTGGTCAAATGATTGTGATTTGCAACATGCAAAGAGATTCTTTGACAATTATGTGACTGCATGGAATCCACGTGAAATACATCATTGCAATATAATGGTTCCAAGAAGTCTCAATGATGACCCTTGCCTACTGAATACTGATCATATTTTATCTTGTAATCCTCATAATGATTATGAAGAATTGTTGAACCGTGTCCAAAGGCACACAAAGTGTAAGTGTAGATTCTTGTTTGCGCAAAAAAGGCACTATTCTCTCTTGTCGGTACAATGCCCCATGGGATCTTTCTGAGGAATCAAGATTGTTCATAGATGATCAAGGAAGAAAAAAATATGACCCGGAAAGAAATGATGATAGGCTCAATGTACATAACATTGACCTTCTAACAATGTGGCGTGCAAATGTTGATTTCCAACCAGTGCTTTCTCGGCATGCTGTCCTGAAATATATTGCTAAGTATGCATCGAAAGCAGAGAGAAGGTCTAAAAGCTATCATGATACGTTAACTAGAATTTCAAATTCTATTGCCTCTGAGGATCATGCTTTATGTGCTTACAGGAGGTTTCTTGCAGAAACAGTCGTTGAACGTGACATTGGAGCACAAGAAACATGTCATATGTTGCTTAAGTTGCCTCTTGTTGTGTGTAGTCGACAATTTGTTTCATTAAATGTTGGAAGAAAGGTGTTCAGGAAAATTTCAAGGGATGGCCTGCACTGTTCATTTGAAAATATATTTGTTCAACATTATCAGAAGATGTCTTCTTTCCTTGAACATCTATCTTTGATGGAAACAACAATATCTTGGACGTTTGATAGCAAGCGTAAAAAAGATCCATGGAAGCCTAGAGATGCTCATGCGATTGTTTGGTTCTGGCCACAGTTTTATTCTATTCCTGGTGAGGATTCAGAGGAATTTGAAACCTTTTGCTGGACAGAATTTCTCTTGTACAAGCCATTTCGTGACATTTCTGTAGAGATTGGGCTTTCAGCTGAAATTATTGTTGAAAACTAGAGGAATTTCCGATATCGAGCTTGGCATGTTGATCAAAATCCATCAATTGATGAAAATATTGAAGATGGAGAAGATGGTGATTTTGATAACCATGAAATGAATCTTGAAGATGATTTTCAAGAGTGGCAACTTTTCTCTCGCTTGGTTCCACCAAATAGTGTCAATGTTTCTGATCTTCACACCCTTGGTCGAGGGTATTTTGATATATCCTTTGACTGGCAAGGTACAACTATTTCTGATGATGTGGCCGAAGAAGCTATTAATTTTATAAGGAATGCAATATGAAGGGGTGATATTGGTGACCTTTCAAATAGAACATTTGCCTCTTCAGATTCATTGACAGAAAAACAATGACTTTCTTTTGAAATCGTTTTAAGGAATTTTGCTGAATATGAGATTCATGAAGCTCTTCTTATGATTATTCAAGGCACTTCAGGCACTGGCAAGTCTTTCCTTATCCATTGTATTTCTGAGACTCTTTCTAATCTGTCAAGTAATGGAAAAAGTACATTGCTTCTTCTTGCCCCAACAGGAATAGCTGCTTTCAATATACATGCAAAAACAATACACTTTGCTTTGAAAATCCCGATTAGAGATATGAAACCACGACAGGGTCAATAATTGGCACTATTCCAAGAGGAAATGAGGCACATTCGATATATATTGATTGATGAAAAGAGATTTTTAGGGTCAAGGTTGTTCATGCAAATAGATGCTCGATTACGAGAAGCATTTCCAGATAAAAATAATTGTCCTTTTGGTGGTAGATCCATGATCCTTGTGGGTGACCTTGGCAAACTACCTCCTGTGAGAGATAAGCCTTTGTATGCAGGTAATACAGCAGGGAAAGTATTATGGAAAAAATTTGACACTGTTGTCACTCTTGACACAATATTTCGCCAACAAGGGAGTAATGAGAAATAATCTTGTTTTTGTCGAGTCCTCAATAACATAAGAAACGCAGAACCTGTTCTTGATGATTGGGAGTCTCTTATGTCACGGGCTGATATCAGGTTGCATCCTAGAGAAAGGGATTTATTTAATGCAACAGTTCACATGTTTCCAACAAATAATTTGGTCTCCTTCTATAACAGACATATGTTGAAATCATTAAATTCTCCAATTGCACGATGTATTGTTGTGAATTCAAGGCATTCAGAAACCAGTGGTGCCGATGATGATCAACTGGACCGTGAAGTTTTTTTGTGTCGTGGCCAGCGTGTTATGTTGACATGTAATTTGTGGGTTGAAGCTGGTTTGGTGAATGGTGCACTTGGGTATGTGAAGGAAATATTTGATATGCCTAACTCTAAGCCACCTGAGCTTCCAATGTTCACAACTGTTATTTTTGATAAGTATGTTGGTATTCCGTTTGATGCAAGCAATCCAAACATTGTACCTATCACACCAGTGATAAGAGGAAATCAAAAACAAATTCCTTTAAAGATGGCATGGGCTCTTACAATTCACAAGTCACAAGGTTTGACTTTAGAGCGAGCATCAATTGATATCGGGAATAGAGAACAACAAGGCCTGACCTTCACAGCCATATCAAGAGTGAAATCAATAGATGGTTTACGCATTTCACCGCCTTTCTCTTATCAACGTTATGCCAAGATGAATAATAGTGCGTATGTTACAATTAGGAAGAAAGAAGAGGAGAGATTAAAGTCCATATCGCTATGATATGCAACTATTAATATAATAATAATGCTTTTGATATATTAATGAGATGTCTACATTTATCAAATTCATAGTAGTATTTTGGAATGTTGTTTACATCATTTTTGTTGTTGCTTAATTTTCTTGTTTTTATAATGTCGTTTTTTGTTGTTTTTCTTACAATGAACCATTCATAGGTAAAAAACTAGTTATATGAGCCAGCCGTTAAAAATCAAGATGGAATTCCATATCACTGTCACATGTAGCTAATAGTATTCTAACATATTTATAGAATGTTTTATAATTGTTTTTATTGTCGTCTTTTTTTTCATTTAGTATAAGAATTCTTTTGATGTATTAATTAAATGAATACATTCATGAGATGCAATATAGTAATATATGAGAAATTTCATACATCATTTTTCGTGTTGTTCAATTTACCTCCTTTTTTTAGTCATGATTGTTATTTTGTTTATAGTAAACCATTCAGACATATACAGCCAGTAATATTAGCCAATCATTAAATTCAAGATTGAAGTCCATATCCCTATTACATGAAACTAAAAATATTTATCAATGTGGTTTGCTAAATGTGTTGTGGTTTGCTTCAATGACAAGATATTTATATTTGTTAATAATATTAGACTAAAATTAATATATACATTGACATTAATTTAAATACAAATATTGAATTACTAACATTATTAATATTTCATTTTGATATTAGGGTAGTTATAAAGTCCAAGTATTTTGATTGTGTTTGGGTGATGGAATTCAATAGCAAAGGGGTAAGACTGAGTAGTTTAGGCCATTGGGCCAATAGAGTCAAAGAAAGATGGCTTAATTGGATTAAGTTTCTTAACAAGGGATGGTTTCACAGGGCAAGGTAATTAAATAGGGAACAATTAAAGATCTGAAATGGATGGAATGGACTCGAAATGGGTGAAGGGAAATTAAGAATCCTTCAACATATTCGAAAGAGGGAACTTGAATGATTATTAATAAAGAGAAATTAAGAATTCTTTATCAAATAATCAAAATGAATAAACTAGAAAACAGGAGAAAATAAGAATTCACTGTTTATACTAGTTCAGAAGAAAACATTGAGAATAACAATGATTGAAAACAGATTGCACTTAAGCACTTTCTGAATTATTCCTTTTCGTTTATCATTCAGATATGAAACACAAATGGTATAATAAACAAGTATAAAACTCTAAAACATAAGAGATAGACGACTTATTGATCCTTTGTCTGACTCAAGAATCCTGTGAAAAGTCCTTTGCATCAATTCCTTATCCAGCTAGCCATGCGAAATTTGTCCAATAGCACTTTAATCCAAAATGATCAATGTTACAGCAAAGTCTAAGAATCCACCCCCCCAATACTCTAATTGAGGGAGTATTTATACAAAAAATTATAAAAAATATCTCCTAACAAAATGAGATATAATTTAGGATGACTCATGAATATGTTACAAGAAAATAGAGACAGATGGTCTCGTAGATAAGAGAAAATATAACCGATGTTGTGTTGTTCCCTTTTTTTTGTGAATGTGCTGGAGGCAGGCCCTATGATTAGGCTTGTTGTTGTCCTCTTTAGTAACTATGTGTTGGCTGCTCTGTTTTACTGATACTCTTTACCTGTACTGATACACTTTTACCTGTTTGATCTCTGTTTATCCTTTTTATCATGACTTACTTAGTAAATAATCAAAATTCATGCAAGGATAATTTTTACAAAATGTCTAACATCTCTTCCCACCATTGTGCTTCTGGTATTCTGGATCTTTGAAGCTTCTTCAGAGTCTCATCAGTCTCTGTATATCTGAAGAAAGTAGGCTGAATTGGGAATAAGTGTTTTACCTCATGTTCGAGATAAAACAAATTCTCCAGATTTTCATGAAAAATTTTGCTTGTAGGCAATGCTTTCGCTACTGATGAACTGGTCGATGAACTAGCCTGGTTTTCAGCATACTTATTCAATTTCTCAACATAGCTTTCAAGGCTCATTAGTTTATCATCTGAAACTAAAGGACTTGGAAATCCTTTACTCTGCAAAATATCCAATCTCTTTGTAAAAGCATTGATTTCTTCCTGCATATCATAACATATTATTTCTAGGTTCTGCATCAGAGTTCTTTTAGTAAAAACCCTTTTTACCTCCAAAATTGTTCATGTTCTGTCTTGGATGCCTAGCTCTTCAAGTTGATATCTGTTCTTGGTATTTAAAAATTGTATAAGCTCATTGGCTTCTTTAAGCATATTTCCTAATTCTTCTCTTGCCTTTTGAACTTCGCCAGAGCCAATTTAACTAAATCATTTTGCTCATACATTATTTGGATTGATGGCCAAACATCATTTATTGACTGAGTGATGCTGGCCCAAAGAATTTCTTTGATTTATTTTAAATGTTTCTCCAATGTGAGATCCTTTTCCAATGCTTTGACCAATTTTTCTAATCTGTTGATCTCTCTTGTTTTTTCTGCAACACTCATCTTTGAGAGATCATATTTTTGTTCTAAGGTGGTAAATTGTACCTTTGTTTTCTGGATCTCTGTCACTTGGATTTTCAATTCCTCCATTGATTTTATTAATTCTTCAGTCCTTAAATTGGAAGTGTTGCCGTGTGATAGTCCTATTGACTGACTTATTGTTGTTGTACCTATAATTACTTCTGTTGTAGATGCTGGAATGTTTGGCTGCTTGTCCTTTAATGCCTTTTCAAGTTCTTTTTAAGTCTCATTTAGCTTCTCATTAAGTTTCAAAAGCAAATCCATTAATTCTTCTTCAGATTTTTGCTTTATTACCTTAGTAGTCTGTGGATGACTTGAAGATGGAAACTTCAGCTGTTTCCTTAAGGCTGCAATATCATCATCTTTCTTTTTAATCAAGGCTTCTGTAGCCTTAACATCTTTGGGATTATGACCCAATCCAATAATGATTTCTTCCAAAGTATTTATTCTGTTGTCCTTAGCCTGGGAAGAGGCTTTTTCAAGATGCAATTGAGTAGTAGTATTATCCAAAGAATTATGTAATCTTTGGGCCATCATTGACTTATCAGTCAAAGTTGAGTAAATCATCTCTCCAATTTGTTTGTGTAGCTCAATATGATCCAAACGATGAATATCCTTTGCCAAGAATTCAAAATTGGTTCTGACATAGTCTGCAGTTGTTCGAGACTGCTGTACTTTGGGCTTGAAATAACTAATCACCATTTACCCTGCTGGATGTCATAGGCTGACATCAATCTCTGTTGATTTTTGGGAGCCATATTTAAATATTGATTATAGACTTGAAGTCTATATGGATCATTTCTGGCCTTTATATTTATAAATGTCTTCTTAATATCCCAGGCATCCTTCACTGGTGGTTTGAAGGAAGATACTTCTGCACTTTGCTGTCTTTGTAGCTCTTTTTTCTGTGAGTCAGTGGATGTCCCACTGATTGTGAATGTTTGCTGACTATCTAACTCTTCTCTCCTCTGACTATGAGTGGTTTCTTGAACAAATTCTACTTCTGAGAGTGGATTTAATCTTTGTCTTTTGATACCATGTTGTTCTGAGGATCCACCGATAGGGGTAGCTGTTTCTGCATCTCTTTTTTACCTTTTTCTTCATTGAGAGGAGTTTTCAAAATTAAAATTTCTGCCACATTGATCTCAGTAGGAGAAGTCTATATTTGGGCTTGTTCCTTGGAATTTTTAGGCTTCTCTGACATTGTGAATTTCTCTGTCACTTGTGTATCAGTCTCCTTTTCCTTCCCTTTCGATGCTACTGTGGCTAGTGCACTGATTTCCTGCAAATTTTGTTGAGAGGTTCCAGCAGAGGAAGGACCAATTCCTGGTCTTTGTACCTGCCCAAAAGAATCCAGGTCAAGTATTTTCTCAAGATCCTTCACAACATTTTCAACACTGACCTGTTCACTATCTTGTTCTACTAAGGTTCCTTCCATCCATTCATCCATATTTGAAAATTGTTCAATCTCTGGAATTCTGTCGTGAAGGTATGGTGACAATTTGTTTTTCATTCTCCTATCACATATAAAGCTATTTGGGCCATACGATACCCACCAAAAATGTTTTTGCAATTTGAGACAGTCTTCTAGAATTATTTCTGCTTCTTTTCCTGCATCACTAGAACTACAGACAAAAGGACCTAATTGACTCTTAATTCCGAGCTGAGCCTTTTTATTTGCATTGAAAAAATGGACTATGTCTGAATTTATCATTTGTCTGAAATATTCTAAGACAAAAAGCCTCATTGGAACATATTTCGGTAGCTTGAAAGGACATAGCTCACACCCATATATTCTAATTTATGTATGTTTCATGTATAGGTACCAATCACCTATTCTGTATTGATTTGAGAGTTGGAAAATTTTCTTCATATCATTATTGACCCTAGGAGGGGAAACTCCTATTAATAAGGTAGATGCGGGGTGTACAAATAGATCAATGAACTCATTGTAAGAATAAGGAGACTCGGAGGAATTGTGGAAGATTGCAGACCAAAAAATTACAGACCTTCGATTTCCTTTGGCATCAAGATTCATGACATGGAAGGGGAAACTCTCTGATTGATAATAGAGCATGAGATGGTATATAAAAGTGGAATATTTGAAAACATTTTCATTTTCCAATCTCATGAACTGGTCATGAATTTTATCAGCAATAAAGGAAGCAAAATCATATTTGACAGCAGGGGGATGTCTAGGAGTAAAAATTGACAACAACACTAGGGTTAACTTATCAACGTATTCACTAGTGTTGAAACCCATTACAGAAGATATCATATTCAATATGAGTCTGCCCATATCTGTAAAGAAGGTATATCCATAAGGAGGTGGGCCTTTGGGTTGATGTTCTGGTAGAATGAAAGTCTAACAGAGGCGATTCAGCTCTTCTTGGGATAAATTTGTGGATTTTTCGAGTAAATCTCCCATGGAAATGGGAGTCAGGGCTTGACCGGGATGGAACTGTAACATTTCATTTATGGATTGAGAAGTTATCGGGAAAAGAACAGTTTGACTCAGGGACATGACTGCTCATTGATTGGGATTGTAATTGGCATGGTAGTGATAAATTATTTCGGGAAAAACATGGACTGAAGGTAAAAAAAACATTGGAAGATTAGATTCCCACAGTCCCAAAATATCAGAGTCCTTCAGGAAATTATCTCTGCATTGGCAAAAGGTCCTGAGAGGATTTTCACTAAGAATGAGGTCTTTTATCTGGAAATCCCTATCTGCCTCCCCTATCTGCTAGAGGCAGATAGTCTAAATCTTTATGGGGGGCATTCATAGGCGCAACATTCAAAGCCACAGGGGTTTCCATTTCTGGTTCTTGTGGATTCAGAAAGGAATTTGGGTTTTTGATGGAAAAATGGGCACAATTACAAGTCTGGGAACTTAGGAATGAAATAAAGACCAAATTGTACTGTGTTTTAGTCTTTTCCTGTGGAATTAAATAAAAAACCAAGACTTCCAGGGTTCGACAAGAACTGGGTAAATACCTGTTTCCGGGAAGTGAATAGTGATGAAGACAGGTGTAGGCAACTGTTGAAGGGTTCTAGATTGTTCGTCTACAATTTTCTCAGCAAGGCGGTGGTTGACAATCTTTGACAGATGGCTTTGCAGTTTTTTGCTTGGTAACACTGGTCACTACATGGGATAATGAAAATGATGTGCGTTTATTTGTTTTATTCGCAAAGTCAAAAGTTGGCGATGTTTTATTTTTCGGTCGGATGACGTATGCAGGAAAGGCTGTTTTTTTTTAATGCGAAGGGTGGTAAGCGGTATACATCGCACTGCTTTTGGGGATGGGTTTTTTTCAAGTGATAGCCAGTGATTCCATACCCTTCGCGACATGTGGCGAGACACTGTTTGGAAAACCGCTTAGCGATCGCACATTATTGTTCGGACGTGGGGGCGATGCGATATGGATGGTAGTCGTTAGATGTGAAGGGGTTGATCGGACGGCTATCGGGGAGGTGAGATGATAGGGAAATAGAAATGGTGGGCCCAATACAATTAAACAAGATTTAATCATATCGGGGGCAATTCGATTGGTGGGGTAAGTTATTAATTAACCATGAGGGTTAATTAATCCTTTTTTAATGCGGCAGGGAATCAGGGTTCTTAATTAGTCATGATTTTAACTAATTAATCACAATTAACACAATATTAAGGTTAGTTTTCAACGAAAGGGGCGTGATATGTAATAATTGAGAGTTTTATATAGTTAAAGTAATACGGGAACGGGTTGAATTATATAGTGAATTAAATAATAAAGTTAAAAGTTAATATGAAAATGAATGAAAA
This sequence comes from Pinus albicaulis, assembly GCA_034641835.2. Taxonomy (NCBI): domain Eukaryota; kingdom Viridiplantae; phylum Streptophyta; class Pinopsida; order Pinales; family Pinaceae; genus Pinus; species Pinus albicaulis. The sequence goes on along the minus strand of CM076581.1, from coordinate 600,092,715 downwards.
AGCGCTAAGTATAAAAACATTAGAAGTATGTATTTAAGTTATGCTTGAATGAAAGGGTTTTTATGAGATATTGTGCAATTTCCCTAAGTAAAATAGGATTTTACTTAGGAAAATATTTTGTAGAAGTGAATGAATGACTTATGAATGGTTTTAAGTACATAAGCTTTTCAATTATTGTCCCTTGGGTTCACCAATTCCTTTGGTTTATAATATTAAACCCTTGGGTTTATTAGTTCTTTTGGTTTATAATATGAATAATCAATCAATGTCATCCATGATAGAATGTTACATTCTGAAAAATCTTGTCTCAATATGAAAATCACCCATGGCCAACCATGGTCATAGTTGGTCCAACGTCGCATTGTTACAGCAATTGTCTCAATGTTTAAATCAATTCCCTTGGGTTCAGCAATTCCTTTGGTTTATAATATTAAACCCTTGGGTTTATTAGTTCTTTTGATTTATAATATGAATAATCGATCAATGTCATCCATGTTCAAATGTCACATTCTGAAAAATATTTTCTCAACATGAAAATCACCCATGGCCAGCCATGGTCATAGTTGGTCCAACATCGCATTGTAACAACAATTGTCTCAATGTTTAAATCAATTCCCTTGGGTTCACCAATTCCTTTGGTTTATAATATGAATAATCGATCAATTTCATCCATGATCAAATGTCACATTCTGAAAAATATTGTCTCTATATGAAAATCACCCATGGCCAACCATGGTCATAGTTGGTCCAACGTCGCATTGTGACAACAATTGTCTCAATGTTTAAATCAATTACCTTGGGTTCACTAATTCCTTTGGTTTATAATATTAAACCCTTGGGTTTATTAGTTCCTTAGCTTTATAATATGAATAATTGATCAATGTCATCCATGATGAAATGTCACATTCTGACAAATATTGTCTCAATATGAAAATCACCCATGGCCCACTATGGTCATAGTTGGCCCAACATCGCATTGTGACAACAATTGTCTCAATGTTTAAATCAATTCCCTTGGGTTCACCAATTTCTTTGGTTTATAATTTTTTGGGTAATGATTTTCCCTTGGGTTCACCAATTCCATTAGTTTATAATATTAAACCCTTGGCTTTATTAGTTTTTTTGGTTTATAATATGAATAATCGATCCATGTCATCCATGATCAAATGTCAAATTCTGAAACATTGTCTCAATATGAAAATCACACATGGCCAACCATGGTCATAGTTGGTCCAACGTCGCATTGTGACAACAATTGTCTCAATGTTTAAATCAATTCCCTTGGGTTCACCAATTCCTTTGGTTTATAATTTGTTGGGTAATGATTTTCCCTGGGGTTGACGAATTCCTTTGGTTTATAATATTAAACCCTTGGGTTTATTAGTTTTTTTTGTTTATAATATGAATAATCGATCAATGTCATCCATGATCAAATGTCACATTCTGACAAACATTGTCTCAATATGAAAATCACCCATGGCCAACCATGGTCATAGTTGGTCGAACGTCGCATTGTGACAACAATTGCCTCAATGTTTAAATCAATTCCCTTGGGTTCACCAATTCCTTTGGTTTATAATTTGTTGGGTAATGGTTTTCCCTTGGGTTCACCAATTCCTTTGGTTTATAATATTAAACCCTTGGGTTTATTAGTTCTTTTGGTTTATAATATGAATAATCGATCAATGTCATCCATGATAAAATGTCACATTATGAAAAATCTTGTCTCAATATGAAAATCACCCATGGAAAACCATGGTCATAGTTGGTCCAACGTCGCATTGTTACAACAATTGCCTCAATGTTTAAATCAATTCTTTTGGGTTCAGAAATTCCTTTGGTTTATAATATTAAACCCTTGGGTTTATTAGTTCTTTTGATTTATAATATGAATAATCGATCAATGTCATCCATGTTCAAATGTCACATTCTGACAAATATTGTCTCAACATGAAAATCACCCATGGCCAACCATGGTCATAGTTGGTCCAACATCGCATTGTGACAACAATTGTCTCAATGTTTAAATCAATTCCCTTGGGTTCACCAATTCCTTTGGTTTATAATATTAAACCTTTGGGTTTATTAGTTCTTTTGGTTTATAATATGAATAATCGATCAATTTCATCCATGATCAAATGTCACATTCTGAAAAATATTGTCTCTATATGAAAATCACCCATGGCCAACATGGTCATAGTTAGTCCAACGTCGCATTGAGACAAAAATTGTCTCAATGTTTAAATCAATTCCCTTGGGTTCACCAATTCCTTTGGTTTATAATATTAAACCCTTGGGTTTATTAGTTTTTTTGGTTTGTAATATGAATAATCGATCAATGTCATCCATGATCAAATGTCACATTCTGAAAAATATTGTCTTGATATGAAAATCACCCATGGCCAACCATGGTCATAGTTGGTCCAACATCGCATTGTGACAAAAATTGTCTCAATGTTTAAATCAATTCCCTCGGGTTCACCAATTCCTTTGGTTTATAATTTTTTGGGTAATGATTTTCCCTTGGGTTCACCAATTCCTTTGGTCTATATTATTAAACCCTTGGGTTTATTAGTTTTTTTGGTTTATAATATGAATAATCGATCAATGTCATCCATGATCAAATGTCACATTCTGAAAAACATTGTCGCAATATGAAAATCACCCATGGCCAACCATGGTCATAGTTGGTCCAACGTCGCATTGTGACAACTGTCTCAATGTTTAAATCAATTCCCTTGGGTTCACCAATTCCTTTGGTTTATAATTTGTTGGGTAATGATTTTCCCTTCGGTTCACCAATTCATTTGGTTTATAATATTAAACCCTTGGGTTTATTAGTTCTTTCGGTTTATAATATGAATAATCAATCAATGTCATCCATGATCAAATGTCACATTCTGACAAATATTGTCTCAGTATGAAAATCACCCATGGCCAACCCTAGTCATAGTTGGTCCAACATCGCATTGTGACAACAATTGTCTCAATGTTTTAATCAATTCCCTTAGGTTCACCAATTCCTTTGGTTTATAATTTGTTGGGTAATGGTTTTCCCTTGGGTTCACCAATTCCTTTGGTTTATAGTATTAAACTCTTCAGTTTTATTAATCTCTATTGTTTTTAATATTTCCCTTGGTGTTATTGATCCCTTAGGTTTTTAATATTTATTCCTTGGGTTCACTAATTCTTTTGGTTTATAATATTAAAGCCTTGGGTTTATTAGTTCTTTTGGTTTATAATGTTAATCACACATTCGGTTTATTACTCTCTTGAGTTTAAAAAACTAATTCTCAGGGTTTGTTAATTTCTTGGATTTTTCAGTTTAAAATATTAATTCTTAGGGTTTATTAATCTCTATTGTTTATACCCGGATGCGGGTGGTTAAAACGATAAAGGGGAAGCATCATCGGACAGACGGCACTCCGGCAAGACGACGGCCACGAGGACCTGCAAGTGTCCTTCGGCACCTGCACAAAGGAATGAGGCATTTAAGGCATTTATCGCCCGGCGCGGTTCACAATTCAATCAACGGAGATCGAGATATCTCCACACATTGTAAACAGGACATGGTGATTAATCCATTAATGGAGGGGTTAATGCAGATGGTTGGCAGCAGATTTGGGGTTTTAGTTCACAGGATGGCGGATGAGCAACCCATAAGCAGTTTTCCCAGGCCCATTTCGGTGTATTGCTCGCCCATTGTTCGGCTCTCCTCCGAGCGCACAGTCACCGGCAAACGTACCAGGCTTCATGGTTGCATAGAGCTCAGCGACAATCTTCATATCTCAATTGCAGGGAATTGTATGCGAGAGTCATGGAATTGGTTTGAGCAGCTGTCCAGAGCTTCAGTCCCACTTCCACTCTCACAATTGGCCAACGTCTCTCTCGGGTTACAGCACTCTTCCAGATCTCCAGCTTCGAATGAAAGAATGCCTCGTCTCAGGAACAGGATGAGATGCAGACGAGGCTCTTCCCGGAGGCTGATAAGGCACTCCTCCCCGTCCTCCAGCACCTCTGCTGTGGACTCTCATGCCTCTAAAAGAACTTCCCGAGCTGTAAGAGGTCGTATCCTTCGTTCTGGGCAACGGTATCCCACTCCCCCATACGCTCCAGCCCATTCTCAAACGAGGCACTTCTCCTTCCTAAGTGCGCTCAATTGCCCTCGAATTACCGCCTCTGTTACCATTGTTTTCTGTGAGTCCCCTCAAGATGAGGCTCCCACTTCAGGAAGGCGGGCTGGAAATATTGGGGATATGACTGATATAAGGCAGAATGCAGACGAAGTGCATGAGCAGGACATGGACATAACACAGGAGGACGCTAGTCAAGGCAATGAAATGAATATTGATATTGATCTGAAGCAGCATGAGAAGCAAACTGATACTCAGGACCCTGAAACTGATAATGCGCAGCTCCAACCTCATCCGGGAAAAGGAAAGCGCACCCCAGTTGCTGAGAAAGTCATTCACTCTACAGAGGACCTATATAATACTGATGGCGAACCAGATGATTTATGGTGCAGGGTCGTGGAAGAGGAACCGGACGAGTAGCGCCTCCACTGTTCCTGGTTTTTGCTATGGCACTGTCTACTTTTTGAAAATGTTTATGTTTGTCTTTCTGGTTTTGGTCAAGTCTCATAGGCTTTTTTCTAGAAAAAGATGCTCCCCCTGTGTGGGATTTTTTGCTGGAAAACCTTATGCACTGGTTTCCCTCTCAGAGGGCAGTGCTCAACTATGAATTTTTTCTTAACAGGCCTCAACCTCAGGCCTGGTCCTGGATAATTCCTGATGTAAATATTTTTTCTTTTTGTTGATTAATAGATTAAGCTTATTTAGAAAAAAAAAATCTCTATTGTTTATAATATTCATCCGTTAGGTTTATAATATTTATCCCTTGGGTTCGCCGATTCCTTTGCTTTATAATATTAAACCCTTGGGTCTATTAGTTCTTTTGGTTTATAATGTTAATAATCCCATTGGTTTATTAATATCTTATGTTTAAAATACTGATTCTTATGGATTATTATTTTATTAGGTTTTTTAGTTTAAAATATCAATTCTTACGGTTTATTAATCTCTTGTGTTTTTAATATTGATACCTTATGTTTATAATATTTATCCCTTGGGTTCACCAATTGCTTTGGTTTATAATATTTAAACCTTTGGTTTATGATGAAATTGGGTTTGTATTATTAATTATCCCTTGGGTTTATTAATATGTTCAATTTAAAATATTAATTGTTAGGGTTTATTAATCTCTCAGGTTTTTTGTTTTTAAATATTGTTTCATATGCTTTATTACTGTCTTGAGTTTAATATATTAATTCTTAAAGTTTATTAATTTCTTATGTTTTTGGGTTTAATATTATTAATATATTAATATATATTATTAATAAATATTCTAATATTTATTAATAATATTATAATATTATTAATAATATAAACAACTATGATATTGTTGGAAAAATACTGAGAGGGGGGGGTGAATCAGTATTTTGAGTTTATAGCCAAAATTCAATTTTTTCTTTGAGCAGATTTACATACGTGAGTTTTATGAAAGGAACTAGCGTATGCATGCGGAAATGCAGAAAGAAACTAGCGTATGCAGAGTTAACTTTCCAGATTTAGAGAAATCTTCAGAAACAGTCATATAAACAGATTTATCAGATATGTATCAGGTTAGGAGTTATGAAAAGTAATCAACAGAATAAAGCATCACACATATGAACACCAATATTTAAGGTGGAAACCCAACTCAGGAGAAAACCACCGCTGCTGTCGTCTCTGTCTTCAATATTTATTATTTAGAAAACCTTTTACAACATAGTACTAATGCAGACTCATATCAGTACGCAGGCTTCTACCTGCAGAAGGCTGCAACCTTCTCTCGTTTTCCAGCTGCAACTGGAAGGGAGCTCCAACCCCCTAAATTCGTTTACCTACCTTTCTTGGAAGGGAGCTTCAACCCCCTGAATTCAACACCAGCTTCTACTGGCTAAAAGCTTCTACTTCCATACTAAAGGCGTCAACCTTCAGACCCTCTGCAGACCACGTTTCATCAATTTTCATACTGGATCAAATAGCTTCAACACAACCCTTTACATAACATCAACAAACATACTTTTCCCAATACTTCAAACAGAACAGTGAGACCACTGTAACCAGAATATCAGAAATAACCCAGACTTCAGAATAGATATGCAGATATAAACTCAACCCTGATCTTTCATTAAATCAAATATCATACGCTACTTTTATTCATTGAAGCCGCGTACATACGCACTTTCCTGTACACCAACCCGCGTATACCTCTATGTATTTTATTCTTCAGTAAACCCTATATGCGCTTTTCATTAATCAAACCCGCATATACACGCGCTTTTTTCGGAGACAAACTAGCGTATAGGTCTGTAAATGGAAAGCTTTGCAGAACATACCAGATCTATAAACTTACCCATATTTCTTCATTACCTTCAGTAGACTTTGCACCAGATCTTCACCATTTCTTCTTCTACAGATCATCTTAAAGATTCATCATCATCAGATCTAGAGATCTTGAACCATCAATATATCCATGGGTGCATCATAGATTCAGATCTATCAATTAAGAACAGAGTTCATCCATGCAGATATTTCTTAGAGATATTTATTCATCAACAACCCTCACTCATGCACACCCTTGCACTATGATCTTCTACTCCTTATATATATTTGGCCTTTATCAATACCATGAGTCAAAACCACTCAACTGCTGATGGTATTCCTGGACGGGATCAATTTGTCAATCCAACGCTCAATACTGTGTGCCAATACCATGGTAATGCCCCTTGGTTTTATAAATTTAGAGCGCAAATAGGCATACACTACTTGGTACGTATTTTTCCACGTATATACACTACTTCGCCTTTACAAACCCGCGTATGCTTTATGACATATCTTGTTTATCATTACTCTGGTACTTGCAGGAATTTCTTTCTTCTGCTACTTTTGAACTGATCTGTAGATACATCAGATTAACAAATATGTTGCTATCCAAAGGAAACTCATCAAGTTAGTTTCCATCAAGAACAACTTCATCAAGTAGGTTGCCATCAAGGACAACACATTGCATCATATTGCCAACAATCTCCCCCTTTGGACTTGATGGAAACCATGATGGTGTTTGATCATCACAAAAGATAGATACATTGATTATAACTATTATTCAAACACCATGATACTCTCCCCTTATTCAAATACCATGATACTCTCCCCCTTTGACATCAAGGGCAAAGGGCGGATCAAACCAAAACAAGGTTTGTCTTCTCATGTAGAAAGAAGAGCTCTGTAGATCTGATGTGCACTGAAGTTACCATGCTCCCCCTGATTTCATGTTGAATCTTCAAACATATTTTTCAATGAAGTACATGACTCTATGACCTTTCCTATCACCAAGGATTCATACTTACATCAAAGATCCAACAAAGTGGATTTACATATGTGACTCAAGTACCGAACCAAGTGGGTTTACACATTTTGACTCAACTACCCAACCAAGTGGGTTTACAAATTTGAAGAAGTCCTTACATGACTGAATATAACACTTTACATCATATGTCTCAACATGAAATTTTCATCAAATTAAAAATATGACTTATACAATCAAGATCAAATATTCTCAAGCATGAGATCATACTACAACCAATAATTAGAATGCCAACAATGCATCCTTTCCATACGACCAAAGCTCCCCCTTAGCTTGTGCATCCTGAACACTTTCAACAACAAGTCATCAAGGCATCTTCATCAAATATCAGAGAATGAAACAAAAATATGAGAGCTAAAACATCACCAGAGATACCCAACAGCACCACAGCTGTGCTGAAGAATGCTGACCCAGAAAAATTTGTCAGCAAACACCCATACACGGTTTTTTGTGTATAAACTCGCATATATACGTGACTGTCTTTCAGGAAATCCACGTATCCAATTTAATCTTCTGTTTTTAAGTAGATCTGATCTTATGTATGGCAGAGACCACTCCCAGCTTCTGTCTGAGATATTCGAACGCTTCCCTGGGTAAAGGTTTGGTAAATATATCAGCAACTTGTTCTTTGGAGGGAACATACTCCAACTTCACCTTTTGTTCAAGCACTTGTTCACGTAAGAAGTGATATTTGATGGGAATGTGCTTTATATTGGAATGCATAACAGGATTCTTTGAGATACTGATGGCACTTGTATTATCACACATAATGGAGATAGGAGGTGAACATTTGATTTGAATGTCTTGTAAAGTTTGCACCATCCAAAGAAGTTGAGTGCAACATGATGTGACATCCACATATTCTACTTCTGTTGTAGATAAGGCAATAGAGCTTTGCTTCTTGCTGAACCAAGATACTAGCCGGGGCCCCATATAGAATGCACCACCACTAGTGATTTTCTGATCATCAACATTTCTAGCCCAATCTACATCAGTGTAAGCATGAAGAGTAAGATCAGCATTCTTTGGATACCATAGTCCAAAGTCTTGAGTTCCTTGTAGATATTTGAATATTCTTTTGATAGCCTGGAGGTGAGACTCTTTTGGATTGGCTTGGAATCGTCCAACAATCCCAATTGCATGCACAATGTCTGGTCTTGTCCCAGTGAGATATAGAAGACTTCCTATCATAGATCTGTATTCTAGTTGATTCACTGTGGGGGAGTCATCATTAGAACTGAGATTACATCCGGTTACCATTAGTGTACTTACGGGTTTGCAATCTTCCATGCCATACTTCTTCAGAATTTGCTTAAGATATTTTGCTTGTGATAAGAATATTCCATCTGTTGTTTATTGCACTTGCAAGCCAAGAGAGAATGTTAGTTCCCCAAGTAAAGACATTTCAAATTCTTGTTGCATGACAGAAGCAAATTTCTGACTCATAGACTCTTCATTACTTCCAAAAATGATATCATCAACATATACAACTACAATCAATAGTTTATCATTTTCAGTTTTTGTGTATAAGTTTCTATCAACAGACCCTTTTGAAAATCCTTTTTGATGAAGATATTTGTCAAGACGATAATACCATGCCCTTGGAGCTTGTTTGAGACCATATAGAGCCTTTTTGAGTCTACAAACAAGATTTTCATCATTTCCCAAAATGAATCCTTCTGGTTGCTCTATATAAACTTCTTCTTCTAGATCACCATTGAGAAAAGCAGATTTAACATCCATTTGATAAACTTTGATTTGTTGGAAGCTTGAAAAAGCAAGAAATATTCTTATGGCTTCAACTCTAGCTACAAGAGAGAAAGTTTCTTCAAAGTCTATACCTTCTTGTTGAGCATACCCCTTGCAAACAAGTCTAGCTTTATTTCTTATAACATCTCCATTTTCATTTAACTTGTTTTTGAATATCCATTTAGTTCCAATGACATTTTTATCATGAGGTCTTGGTACTAATTCCCAAGTGTGATTATTTTCAATTTGATCAAGCTCTTCATTCATGGATTGAATCCAACATTCATCTTTGCTAGCTTGTTTGAGATTTTGTGGTTCAATAGTGGATATAAACGCTAGATGGTTGGCAGATCCCACAAGAGTCCTTCTTGTTTGCACACCTGATCCCTTTTCTCCCAAAATTTGAGATTCTGGATGATTCTTTTGAACATATCTGGATGGAGCTTTTTCAGATAAATCATGTTCGGGTTCTTCATTGGGTTCACAGTCCATATCATTTCTATTTGAAGTAGAAGGATATATGTCATCATCATCTTCATCTGTTGTTTTTTTTTCTTCTTTTGGAGCTGTAGGAGACTCATCAATAACAACATCAATACATTCAACGATCTTATGAAGTCTTTTATTATAACATTTATATGCTTTACTCCTAGAGGAGTAACCAAGAAGTGTTCCTTCATCTGCTCTGGGTTCAAACTTGCCAAGTTTTTCATCATTATTTTTGAAAAAACATTTTCTTCCAAAAACTCTAAAATGCTTCACAGTGGGAGGATTACCATACCAGAGTTCATATGGAGTTTTATCACTATTTACATGAACATGTGCCTTGTTAAGAATATTTACCGTTGTATTTGCTGCTTCTCCCTAAAAAGTGTCAGGTGTTCCGGAATCATCAAGCATAGCTCTAGCCATTTGTTGAACTATTCTATTCATTCTTTCTGCTACGCCATTTTGTTACGGAGTGCCAGCTACAGAAAATTGTCTTTTTATGCCATGTTGTTCACAAAATTCAAGGAATTCATCTTATGTATATTCTCCTCCTCGATCAGATATAAGACACTTGATTTTTAGATCTAATTCATTTTCAACCAGTGCCTTGAAGATCTGAAATTTCTCAAATGCTTCATCTTTGTGTTTAAGCAACCCAATCCAACACATTCTAGAGAAATCATCAATAAATAAGATATAGTATTGTTCACCACATGGTGACTTTTTCCTCACAGGTCCACATATGTGAGTATGGATGACTTCAAGAGGCTTACTTGTTGATCCTTCCTTGGCATTAAATTGCACTCTGGTTTTCTTACCGAATTGGCAAGATTTGCATATGATATTTTCAGGTAGAGTAATATTGGGAAGATCACGAACAGCTTTAAGTCTGCTTGATTTTTTGATTTGAGAAAAGCTCAGATGCCCCAAGCTTCTATGCCATAGCCATTTTTCTGAAGATTTAATCAAGTAACATTGTTCTTTGCAATTCTTTAATACATACAAGTTTCTTGGAGTCATTTTTCCTTTTATAATTATTTTACCTGTGTCAAGATCACGTACCAGACATTATTTTGAACTAAAGACAACTTCAGTTCCTTGATCACACATTTGACTTACACTTAACAAGTTATGCTTTAATCCATCCACATACATGACATTATTAGCTTTCACCTTTTCTTTCAGAAAAACAGACCCTTTTCCCTTAATGACAGCAGGAGTATCATTTCCAAATGTAACATTCTTTTCCTTTTCTAGAGCACTATATGCAAGAAGTTTGTTTTTTTCACCTGTCATGTGTCTTGAGCATCCACTATCAATGTACCATTGATTTTCTTCACCTTCTGCAAATAAAGCTATGCCACAATTTTCAACCTGTAATTCCTTCTTTTTCCACACTTTGGAGCTTGAAGGGAAGTGCTCTTTTGGCTGAACTTTGCTCCTACATTCAGATTCTCCATGCCCAAATTTATTGTAATAAGCACATTCAACTTCATTTTGAAGAGGAGAAAAGTTGTTATAAGTATTTTTCTTTGTTCCAATGTCAATCCTTTTCTTCCTTTCTTCTCTTGTCATGATGGTTTTATATGCAACACATTGAACAACTTTATGACCAAAATTGTGACATGAGAAACATTCTCCATTGAAGAAGAAATTTCTGCGATCATGAAATATTCTACTTGAATTTACCTATTGGTTGGTGTTTCTTTGAAAGGTATTCCTGTTAGCGTTCTTTGAATTGAGATGGTCATGCTTTACCTGTAGAGAATCTTTATTCCCTTGCTGAGTGGCAGAATGTTGTAAATTAGCTGTAGCTGCTTTTAGATAATTTGGTGTTGAAGCCTGAGAAGATTCTCTGATATATCCAAGACCTGTCTTTATAAGAGGAGAGCATTGTAAGTTGATAATCTCATATAAGGTTTCAGATCCTTTAGCAAATCTAATATTCAAAGTCTTCACTTTCTCAATCTATTTTCTTAGACTTATTACTTCACATTCTAATTTCTCATTATGTTTCTCCTTTTCTTCAAGCTGATTTTTCAGAGTTTCTATGGATATTTTACTTTCTTCTAAGCATATTTTGCTTTCTTCTAAGCATATTTTGAGTTGATTGAGTTCATCAAGAAAATCATTGTCCTCTAGAGCATCCATAAAAGTATCTTTTTCTTCTCTAGATTCTTTTTCAAATGCCATGAGAAGTCTAAGATCTTGTTCACATTCTTCCTCACTGTCAGATAACCCATCACTATCTTCATGAGTATAGGAAATTTTTCTGGTGCTAAACCGATTCTTATTCCTTCTTGCTACTTCCTTCCCTTTTTCATGTGTTTCTTTGTAAGGACACTTAGCAGCATAATGACCAACTCTTCCACAAGCAAAACATTTGAAAGGAAGCTTACCTCCGAACTGTCCTGTGCCACGTTGGAGTTTCTTTACAAAATTTACCTCATCTTCTTCTGAGATATACCCTGATCCTTCTGTCTCTTGTACTTATTTCCCTTTTGTAGAAGCTCTAAAGATGGCTTCTTTGACTTCATATGGTTCTCCTCTTCCCATTTCATATGCAGCTAGAATTCCATGAAGTTGTACCACAGTAAGATTTTGGAGATCCTGCTTTTCTTCAAGAGCAGAAACTTTTGACTCAAATTTTGCCGTTAGAGATCTTAAAATTTTCTCAACCAAAGTAGTTTCTTTTATTGTTTCTCCCAGATTTCTCATATTATTTACAATATCATCAAGACGTAAAAAGAAATTGGCAATTCTCTCCTCATTATCCATTTTTAGATTCTCATATTGAATTTTGAGAGTTTGGAGTTTAGCACTTTTTACCTTTGCATCACCTTCATAACTTAGAATGATTTTGTCCCATATTGCCTTTTCTGTATTCATATGCATGAATTTGACAAATTCTGATTCAGTTAGACTTCCCAATAGAGCATTGACCGCCTTTGCATTTGTTTCATAATTCTTCTTTTCCGTTGCATCTGTTGGTACTACGAATGGATATCGATATCCTCCTTCAACAATAGCCCATACATATGCTCCCAGAGACTGAAGATAGGATCTCATCCTTTTTTCCAGAAGATTAAATTGTTTCCGTTGAAGAGCGGAGGCCTGATAGATGTTGTTCCATCTTGATTGCTCATCTTGTTTGATCTCCCTTCTAGCGGCTAAGCTTTTTCAGAAGGACATGCTCTGATACCAATTGTTGGAAAAATACTGAGAGGGGGGGGGGGGTGAATCAGTATTTTGAGTTTATAGCCAAAATTCAATTTTTTCTTTGAGCAGATTTACATACGCGAGTTTTATGAAAGGAACTAGCGTATGCACGTGGAAATGTAGAAAGAAACTAGCGTATGCAGAGTTAACTTTCCAGATTTAGAGAAATCTTCAGAAGCAGTCATATAAACAGATTTATCAGATATGTATCAGGTTAGGAGTTATGAAAAGTAATCAACAGAATAAAGCATCACACATATGAACACCAATATTTAAGGTGGAAACCCAATTCGGGAGAAAACCACCGCTGTTGTTGTCTCTGTCTTCAATCTTTATTATTTAGAAAACCTTTTAAAACATAGTACTGATGCAGACTCATATCATTATGTAGGCTTCTACCTGCAGAAGGCTGCAACCTTCTCTCGTTTTCCAGCTGCAACTGGAAGGGAGCTCCAACCCCCTAAACTCGTTTACCAGCCTTTCTTGGAAGGGAGCTTCAACCCCCTGAATTCAACACCAGCTTCTACTGGCTGAAAGCTTCTACTTCCATACTGAAGGCTTCAACCTTCAGACCCTCTCCAAACCACGTTTCATCAATTTTCATACTGGATCAAACAGCTTCAACACAACCCTTTACATAACATCAACAAACATACTTTTCCCAATACTTCAAATAGAACAGTGAGACCACTGTAACTTGAATATCAGAAATAACCTAGACTTCAGAATAGATATGCAGATATAAACTCAACCCTGATCTTTCATTAAATCAAATATCATATGCTACTTTTATTCACTGTAGCCGCGTACATACGCACTTTCCTGCACACCAACCCATGTATAACTATGTGTATTTTATTCTTCAGAGAACCCTATACGCGCTTTTCATTAATCAAACCCGCGTATACACGCGATTTTTTCGGAGACAAACTAGCGTATAGGTCTGTAAATGGAAAGCTTTGCAGAACAGACCAGATCTATAAACTTACCCAAATTTCTTCATTACCTTTAGCAGACTTTGCACCAGATCTTCACCATTTCTTCTTCTGCAGATCATCTTAAAGATTCATCATCATCAGATCTAGAGATCTTGAACCATCAATATATCCACGGGTGCATCATAGATTCAGATTTATCAATTAAGAACAGAGTTCATCCATGCAGATATTTCTTAGAGATATTTATTCATCAACAACCCTCACTGATGCACACCCTTGCACTATGATCTTCTACTCCTTATATGGATTTGGCCTTTATCAATACCATGAGTCAAAACCACTCAACTGCCGATGGTATTCATGGACGGGATCAATTTTTCAATCCAGCGCTTAATATTGTGTGCCAATACCATGGTAATGGCCCTTGGTTTTATAAATTTAGAGCGCAAATAGGCATACGCTACTTGGTACGTATTTTTCCGCGTATATATGCTACTTCGCCTTTACAAACCCGCGTATGATTTATGACATATCTTGTTTATTATTACTCTGGTACTTGCAGGAATTTCTTTCTTCTGCTACTTCTGAACTGATCTGTAGATACATCTGATTAACAGATAGGTTGCTATCCAAAGGCAACTCATCAAGTTAGTTTCCATCAAGAACAACTTCATCAAGTAGGTTGCCATCAAGGACAACACATTGCATCATATTGCCAACAAATATAATATATATTATTAATATATTATTAGTTCTTTTGGTTTATTAATAATATAACCATCTATGATATTAATAAATATTAAAATATTATTTATTATTAAAGTTGGCGGGGTTTTATTTTTCGGGCGAATGACGTATGAAGGAAAGGCTTTTTTTTTTAATGCGAAGGGTGGTAAGCGGTATACATCGCACCACTTTTGGGGATGGGTTGTTTTCAAGTGAAAGCCATCAATTCCATACCCTTCGCGACGCGTGGCGAGACACTGTTTGGAAAACCACTTAGCGATCGCGCGTTATTGTTCAGACGTGGAGGTGATGCGATATGGATGACAACCATTGGATGTGAAGGGGTTGATCGGACGGCTATCGGGGAGGTGAGATGATAGGGAAATATCAAGGGTGGTCCCAATACAATTAAACACGATTTAATCATATCGGGGGCAATTTGATTGGTGGGGTAAGTTATTAATTAACCATGAGGGTTAATTAATCCTTTTTTAATGCGGGGGGCAATCAAGGTTCTTAATTAGTCGCGGTTTTAAATAATTAATCACAATTAACACAATATTAAGGTTATTTTTCAACCAAAGGGGCGGGATATGTAATAATTGGGAATTTTATATAGTTAAAATAATACGGGAACGGGTTGAATTATATAGTGAATTAAATAAAAATAATAAAGTTAAAAGCTAATATGAAAATGAATGAAAAAGCGCTAAGTATAAAAACATTAGAAGTATGCATTTAACTTATGCTTCTAACATGCTTCTAACATAAATATTAAAATATTATTTATTATTAATATTATTATTATATTAATAAATATTATTAATACATATTATATATATATTTCAAGTTAATATATACTATGTATATAGTTAATATTATTAATATATTAATAAATATTACTAATAAATATTATAATATTATTAATATATCAAGCAATATTATTAATATATATAAAATATTTTTCTGATTTTAATCATAATTAATATATTGATAAATATTCTTATTAATATATAATATATATATTTCAAGTTAATATAATAAAATTAGTATATATAATATTTATTTATTGATATATAAATTAATGTGATGGGTAGTGGATATAGGCCTATCAGCGTATATCAACCACATTGGTAAATGTGATTGTAAATCTATTTTATATATGCCTATCGGCGTATATCAACCACATTAGTAAATATAATGTGGTTGTGCTAGTAAATAGGATCATTAATTAATTAACTATGCCAAATTAATTAAGACTGTATTTCATGTTTTCATGTGGATGCCTTTTCTATTTTCTATGTTCAGGGCACAGACACTAAGCACTGATGGGCAAGGCGTTTTGAAAAAGCAAGGAGGAAGGAAAAAGGAAGAAATTAACGGCAGGGCATCCTTGACCTCTCGCGCTTACCTTAGAAGAATGATGACCTGACCATTAGAGCGAGAAGGCAACCATTATAGCAAGCCCCACCTCCTCACAGCCCTTCTCTTAGACTATCTGCCAGCAGCACTATTAGCAAAGACAATCGATTAAGCAATTGGTCTAGCTCTTTTATCTGTTTGGGTCATAGACAAGACCTTAAATTGAACGCTAACATAGCTCGTGGAAAGAATTGATATGATGGAAATTGGAATCTACCAGCCACAACGCATCGTACCGAATTGGAAAAGCATGAACTTGGTAACTATGCTTATCGAACCGAACCAAGTATTTACGAAGTTTCTTTGTCATTACGGCTGAACTTGGTAACTATTCTTATCTTTATCACGCGACCTTACTTTTTTTAACAGAAGCTAATCCTTTTCATTGATTAAAAAATAGTATATTGTTATTTTTTACATTTCTTCCATGTTTAAAGATATTTAAGATATCTACTATATTTTCTGTAATTAGGGAGGAATTTTACATAAAATTTATAAATAGTTCCCTATCAAAAATGTCAGCAACGACTTACATATGTTTATAAAGCTGAAAAAAATGATTTTTTTACCTCAGAATGTCCTATTTTAATCTCAATGATAATAATATAACTAGTTCGAAAATACATGCACTCCCTTGCATTCCATTTCCAATATAGCTACAGAATTTTCTCTGATAGATTTTTTTCTTATCATAGGTGTTCTCTGTTCACTCTATTCTGAAATATAGAAAGAGGGCAACAACAGTACATCACAACCAATTCCTAAAGAAAGAAATGGACTTTCAAGAAACCCTCCATTCAACGAGGCATTCTCTATGGCATAAAGGCTATGCTTGTCAACTTATTGGCTAGCTTTGGTAGATGTGCGTCTCCTTCCTTTACGTGAATTATAAAGCCCCATAGAAGGGTCTAGACTTCAAGTTATTAAGCATGGAAGAGTAGTAAATGACCATCTCTCTAGCAATGAACTTGTTACCCACTCAAGCCATTCATAATTGAATTATTTAAAGCTCTTGAACTCACACATTTACCATTGAATGGAAGGATCCCTAGCACTTCAACAAATTTTTGGATGGAGCCTTGATCTAAGGAAATTGATGACTCTCTCATATTAATAACTAGCACAATCACATTTAACAATGTGGTTGATATAATAAAATAGGCCTATATCCACCATCCACCGCATGTATTTTACCAAAATAATCATTATATATTTATGAATATAATTACCAATATATTTTATATATCTAATTATAATATATTAATAATATTAACTATATGCATACTATATATTAAAATAATATCACTACAACACAAAGGGGGTTTTAAGACAATATTTAAGACAATTTTTAGGTAAATTGTCTTAACTTGAGATAAAAGAAAATTTGCGTATTGTCTTAAATGTTTTCTTCAAGTGGATGTCTCAAATTAAATTGTCTTAAAATATTGTCTCTATAAAGACAAAATATAACACAATTTTGTTTTCCCCTCTAGAGACAATTTCATTTTTGTCTCACCAGAGACAATTCATTTTCATCTCTCCAGAGACAATAGTTGGGATTAAATACATATTGTCTTTAAAGAGACAATGTCTTTGATCCTAATTATTGTCTTTAGAGAGACAATAAAAAATTACATTCAAAGATAATACAACATCACTTCTGTCTCTTTAGAGACAATATAAAATAACGAAGCTAGACAACATTGAAATAAACCAATATTAAAAGCATTTAATTAAAAATAAATTACAATATCATTGAATAATTCATATTAGGAAACAGTGGAATCAGGGAAAATTTTAAGGATGGAAAAATATCTTGAAGTTTAAAACATTGGCGAATCTCACTAGTCCCTAATATGAACAGTATAAAATGTTTATTGATATATTTGTAAAAATGTTCAAATTGATAATGTTTTTATATACATTCTCTATATAATTTTGGCAATTTTTAAGGTAAAAGAATTTTATATTGTAAATTTTGGGCGAATTATTTTTAGAAAAAAAATGGAAATTGGGGAATCTTTTTTTTTGAAAAAACCATGGAAAATTAGCCCAACCATGAATATTAGCCCCTAAAATTTTCCATGAGTGGAATTAAACCACTGACCTCTTGCTTATAAAGCAGGTGCTCTTCCATTGAGATAGCACCCTTTAAATAATTATGTGAGAGTTACGTAGTCCTGAAAATTGCATATATAGGCATTGATTTTAAAAAATGCTCGACACGTAATGGCTTAATATTTGTAAAATCTAAAATCATGTAGCCCCCATTTTTAACTTAATAAAAATAACTCAATGGAGTTAGTTCAATGTCACACCCATGTTGCATGACTCGCACAACAAGTTAATACTATACAATAATTTGTAAACTATTTAATCTAATCATACAAAAAAAGTAACTAGAATTATCACAAGCCTTTAATAATATCTTACCACAAGTGTTGAATGGTTTATGTTTAGCATGTTTCCACTCTTCGTATATTCCAAAAATATGATTTTTTTCAAGAAAATTTTCACATCAACTAAAGATAAGGTATAGAGAAATTCGCATTTCCATACTCCTATCTATTCCTAAACTTTTTGCACCAAGTTAGATAATCCAAGACAATTATTATTACTTGTTAGTAACAATAAAAAATGAGAGTCAACAATGTCCTCATATTTAAATTGCATACTAGAAGAGAAGGTTACTGTACAACCAACATCTGTATGGCCATTGAATGTAACCAATGCTAACATCCTGATATTCAATTACAGTTCCAAAGAGGTATAAGTGTGGACCCTTTTTGCCTTGGGGGTAGATGCCTTAAACTATTGGCCATGATAAATGAAGTTGATGTTTATGTTTGAAACCCCATGTGGAATTTTGCTTAGATAGTCGAGATATAAAGTAATATTGCATCAATGTAAAGAACCTACATAAAAAATAATGTAATTATGTCTATCCATCATAAATAGGAATAAAAATTAAAGAGAAGTGAAAATATGACCTGATAAGGTAATATGACGATGGCCTTAGTCATGTTCAGTCAACTCACCATGTGTGGCAATTGTGTCCAGTTACAATAGACCTAGTCATGTTCAGCCAGCTCACCATGTGTGGCAGTTGTGTACAATGACAATGGCCTTAGCCATGTTCAGTCAGCTCACCAAACTATTTTTTTTCATATGATCTAATATATGCACAAATGGTATAGTGGCAGATCACAAATTTGTTCTGGCATGCATAGAGTTCAGAAATTAGAGAAACCTTAATGCAATGTCATGAAATTAGACCATCGTTAATCCAATTCCCTGTTTAATTACAAAACGCCATGAGAAGAGTCATTTTTCTTCCTAATATAAAGTGGCCACTGTGTAATAGAAAATGAAAAAACAAAACACTACATTACTACCAAAAATTTCAAATTCTATTGTAATTTTTCTAAAAATAAAAATAAAAGAAAAATATTAATCCTGAAAAAAATGGGATCAAATATCATACCCATAAGATCAGAGGAATAAAACTTGTGTAGAAGGGCACACAGAAAGTACACAATAGATAAGAAAAAAAATCATCCAAGAAATGGTGTTTCATGCTCTGTAACACACAGAAATCCAACATCACATTTTATTAAAAACAATAATGCCAAAGTCGGAGGCATTTTTTGAATCAAGAAAAAATGTATGCAAGGGGTGTTGTGCAGGTAAATCCCCTCTGCGGACAGAGGTGATCTCTCTAACCCTAGGGTGGGTCTAGCAACAAGGGAACATGCTAATCCTTCGTACTCCTAGTTTATGAATGAAACAGAGGTGGGATAGATGACCTACCTTTGTTCCAACGCTCTTGTCGTAGCTTGTGGCAGCAATATCCTTATCTTCGTCTTCACACGTCACGGTCCATCAGCAGTAATACGCGGGTGCCTGCACAAGGATCAAAGAACGATGACAGCATATGAAAAAACACTTGCATTCATAACTATTTAATTATTCAAGGAGAATCAAAAATATTGCATAGGATTAAACATATCAAACACAAAACGGGAACCGAAATATCAGTCATGTATTAATAAGTATAGAGAAGAAGTTTACAACCAAAATGCCCTGAAGTTGCAGCCTCCTTCAACGGGTCCAGTCAAACGCGTCTCAAGCATTCGTCGGGGGATCGGACTTGGCGAGGAAATGGGCCTAAACTCTCTCTCGATAATGGATTCCTCTCTGAAAACATAACTCTTTGGAATGTTTTAATCCCAATTTGTAATTCCTTCTAGAGAGGAAAAAATCAATTTGTGGTGTATCGCTTGAGCTCTCGAGAATGGACGCTACTAGGGTTCCCGCTCTTTTTCCGCCGGCCGCCTCTGTGCTGCATTTTGGACCCAAGAGCCATGGGAACACATCAACCCCAGCGCCGTCATCACGCATGCATGCCCACTCGATGGGGTCTAAACCTGGTAATAGAACCGGGAAGGCTAAAGGTTGGCCCTCTGGCGGCCCTGAATCGTTCTTAAAGGCAGAACTGGAACCAGCGTCAGAGAGCCTCGACGCTTGGAAATCCAGAAACTCCCCAATTTCTGACCACTCCAGCGAAAATACGCCCTTACCATTTCATGGGCTGTACCTTTCCAATCTGGATCGACGACAGATGGGCCAGGACTGCTCCATGCCCACGCTGGCTGCTAGGGACGAAATCAAACTCAACAAAAAGGATGGTTGCGCTCAGGCATGCCAGATCTACAAGAACCCACTGCCGATTCTGAGAAATGGAGAGGCAGAGACAAGGAGGGATCGGCATATGCAGGGAGTGCCCTTTTCTCTAGTCTCAACAACCAAATCTGATCCCCAATCATTAGGTAAGAACTCTCTTTTGCCGAACTCTTCTCTTTTTCAAATATTTATCAAATCTCCTGTGGGCAAGTCTCGTTTAGTCTGGGTAAACGACGACACTTTTGTTCTACATCTCAAGCATAAAATTTGGGGATTGACGGGATACCCATTGCCGATCCAACACCTGGTCAATGGGCACTGCTCTCTCCAGGATTGCAAGCTCTTAAAGGATTACAACATAAAAGCAGAGATGACCATTACCCTCAACTTGCGTCTGCGAGGGGGTGCAGTAAATCAGAGCATGCCAAGATCCGTAGGGGGAGACAAAGGGAAAACACCAATCAGCCAACAGCAAACAAATGGAGGCCCCTCCTACAAAAATATCCTATAGGGGAAAAAAGTAGCAGGGTCATTTCCAGAATAGGTTGGAAATGCTCCAAGGCCCTACATAGTAGAACAACATGAACAAACCCCAGCACTCCAAATCAACAGTTCAGCAATAGAGGAGCATATAAACACATATGAATCCCAGGCATTAATATGCCGCTTCAACTGTTTCTGGCCCAAACCCATGGATCTCTTCCATTGGATCTTTACCCAATGGTCTCTGGAATGCGAAATACATCTCTGTTCCAAGGGGTTTTTTATTGTAAAATTTGAAACCTCGGAAGAAAGAGATATTATAATCAGAGAGGGGCCTCGGTTCTGGGGGTCCACGGGGCTATTTATCACCCCATGGTTTCCAGATTTTGACCCCAACACCATGAAAATTTCCATATTACCAGTATGGGTGAGACTACACAACCTGCCTCTTCATTTCTGGAATGAACAGGTTCTAGAGAGCATTGGAACAACCTTGGGCGGTATATAAAAACTGACATGGAAAGATTAGAGAAAATAATTTTCACCTTTTCCCGGATCTGCGTTGAAATAGATTTAAGCAAAGAATTACCGGAGAACATCATGCTAATTTATAAGCAACAAAACTGGTTGCAATCACTTGATTACGAGAATACTGCTTTTAGATGCAGGAATTGCCGAATGCCATGACACCTACAAAATACATGCCCAGAAGTTAAGAGAGAAAACAAAAAAAAGAAATTGAATAGGAAGCAGAGGAAAGGTTGGCAGTTTCCCCCTCCAGACTCAGAGGACGATGAGTCAGAAGAAGAAGAAGAACCAGCTCCACCAGAAAGCAAGCAACCTACACAGGAACCAGAGGTGCAAACAGAGGATACGACCGTACTCATGGATCCACACTTTCTGACGAAACAAACAGACAGGAACACCGTGGATACGGGCAGCGGAGGGATTAAAAGACACCATACATCAGAAACCTCAGATTCGGACAAGGACACAGGAACTCAAAAGGTAGAAAATCAGATTGTCCTTGCCACTTGTGTGCCATCTCAGGGTGAATGTCGCAAAGTTGAGAAGAAGAAAGGGAGAAAGACGTGAGTTGTGGGACATTTCTCCTATGATCTAGAAGCTTTTAGTTTTTCTGTCTCTTTCTCTCTTCCCATTTCTCATTCTATTTATTTCATTCTTTCTGAATGCAAGGTAGCCTTGCTACGTCGCATTGTGTGCGAAAGCACATGAGCCCAATGGGAAATTTCTGAAAATGCTTAAATGCATATGCTATGTGTAACTTTTCATTTTTATAAATAAAAGGTTACCGATTTTTTCCGAGGAAAAAGATAATGGATTCCTCTCTACTTTATTATCACACCAGCTATAGTAAGGACTGTTCAACTAGCTGCAACTATGTGAGAAGGATGTATTTATAGGAGAGGAGGAGGTGGTTTGGAATCCCTCATAAGGTGGAAGGGAGGCCTTATCCTTTGGGGAGTTGCTTGAATGTAGGAAACAAGAAGCCAAAGTAAGGACTTCAACATTATTTCTTTGAAAAAACCATGATAACTATGCTCATGAAGTGGTTGGGAATGGAAATTTCGCTTCTATTTTAAAAAAAATTCCAAAAATAGCTCTGCACGAGTAGTCCACTGAGACAGAGTGCAAATGGGTGCGAGGCCATAACTTCCTACCACCATCGACTCAAAATCATATGTTTTTTAGAGCCTGCTCCAGGAATAGTCAACAGAGGAAATGTTTTTCACATGCCTAGGGATGCAATGACACTTTTTGCAAGGTATGACAATACACAGAATTCAATGAAATGGTCCTCCAATGTGCGGGATGGGGATTGCAGGGACGGTGAAAAAATGCTTTGTAACAGATACTTGTTGTTCAGGTAAATCCCCTCTATGGATAAAGGCAATCCCTCTATCCCTAGGGTGGGTATAACAACAAGGGAACATGCTAATCCTTCAGCCTCCTAGTTTATGAATGAAACTGAGTTGGGATAGATGACCTACCTTTGTTCCAACGCTCTTGTCGTAGCTTGTGGCAGTGATCTCCTGATCTTCGTATTCACACGTCATGGTCCTTCAGCAGTAATACTCGATTTCCTGCCTAAGGATTAGAGAAAAATGACAACATATGAAAACACACTTGCATTCATAACTATTTAATTGGTCAAGGAGAATCAAATGTATTACATAGGATTAAACATATCAAACCCAAAACGGGAACCAAAAGATTAGTCATGTATTAATAAGTAGAGAGAAGAAATTTACAACCAAAAAGCATTGACGTTGCAACCTCCTTCGACGTGTCCAGTCAAACGTGTCTCAAGCATTCGTCAGGGGATTGGACTTGGCGAGGCAATGGGCCTAAAATATCTCTCGACAATGGATTCCTCTCTTCTTTATTCTCACACCAGCTATAGTAAGGACTGTTCAACTAGCTGCAACTATGTGAGAAGGATGTATTTATAGGAGAGGAGGAGGTGGTTTGGGATCCCTCATAAGGTGGAAGGGAGGCCTTATCCTTTTGGGAGTTGCTCAAATGTAGGAAACAAGAAGCCAAAGGAAGGACTTCAACATTATCTAGTCAAACAAACCATGATGACTCTTCTCACGAAGTGGTTGGGAATTAAAACTTCACATCTATTTTAAAAAACATTCCAAAAATAGCTTGGCATGGGTATTCCACTGAGATAGAGTGCCAATGGGAACGAGGCCCAGTGTTAATTTCTCCATGGGAACGAGGCCATAACTACCTACCAGCGCCGACCCAAAATGATATGTTTTTGAGAGCCTACTCCAAGAATAGTCAACAAAGGAAATTTTCTTCACATGCCAAGGGATGCAATGACATTTTTTGCAAGGTATGACAATATATATAAGTCACTAAAATGGTCCTCCAATGTGCGGGATGGGGATTACAGGGACGATGAAAAAATGTTATGTAACAGATGTGCCCTAAAGCACGAGGTTTGAGAGAGAGGGAGGAGTGAAATGCTTTATGAGAACGTGTTGAAACCAAACAACGCGGTCGGAAGACCTGCAAGTACAAATACAGTTGATATCTATGATACATGAACATGTGGCATGGGCGTAGCCATCCATAATAGAGTACATATAAAAACAAGATCCAAGGTATGGATGCAACCATCTAGCAAGAAGGATAAATAAATAGACTCAGGTATGGTCACAGCCATCCAATCAGAAGATTCATGCATATAGTCATAATAAACCAAAAGAGATCACAACCTATATTTTATCAGATAAAACCTAGGGTCTTGTGCTCCATCTTGACTCAAACAAGTACAAATTCAAGCATGAGAATATGTGAGCTGAAGTTGAACATGCAAGAAAGACACCTGATTACCAGCTAATGATGAAAGTTGTTAACAAGCGAGAGAGAAACCACCAATAATGACAATGGCTCTCAAGGTACAACTAGTACAATCCACAAAATGTGAATAGTGAGTTGGCGTCGAACACCCGCAGAATCACTCGATCGAAGGCCAATGATGAGGACCTATTGTCGAATGTGAAGAACTTGCCATTGAGGCATGCAAGTTCCAAGGTACTAGAAGGGAGTCTCTAGATCAGCTTCCTGGATAATGAGCTGAAGTCGACAGGAAGTGACCTAGTCGCACGAGGGCCATAATTTTTCCCACATCTTCGACACGAGATAGAGGAATAAGATGATAGTGAATCACGACCAAAAAGAGGATCAGAGGTTAAAAAATTTAGAAGGAAACTTCTCTCGAACATATTGGTGACACGACTCCGAAATTTAGCAGTTTTGGACATCAGGGGATCTGAGTTCATGATGACGTGGAAAAGAGAATATGAGAGGTCAAAACATATTACCCAAACTAATGGAGGCAAAAAATGATGAAATGGGATGTCCCCAACCCGACACGAATGTAGATGAGTGTCATGTTCAAGAGCGACATACTGCCAAAAAGACTAAGAACTGGTTCCATTTTTCCCCACCTTTTCTGTCGAGTACCCCAATTATTTTTTGAAAAAATCTTGAAGGAGATAACATATGCTTTTCATGTAAGTTTCTTCTTTGGACAAATCCATCCTAGTACATTTTACGAGCCCTAGGAAGGAGGAACTCGGTTACGTCATGGTGACAGTTTCAATGTGATTTACGTTTTAAAAAGTCTGAAAAGGGAAGAAATCAGAATCTTTTCATGTTTAGAAAGTTTGAAAAGAATCGAAAAAGAAAAATCTAGCCATTCCCTCTTTGTAGGTAGTCTCACAGATCCAAAAATGTAGAAAACTATGTCTGAGAGAACCGCTTAGTCGCGATATGCTAAGGTATTTCTTTTTCGTAAATAATCTATCCCAGCCTAAAAAAGGGGTAAACATATACTAGGTAGATATCGTTTCGCAGCCTTTAACGAGTTCAAAACGACAAGAGTCTCGGCAATCTTTTCAATTTTTGAGAGTCAGAAAAGAATTGAAAGATGACTCTAGGGGGTGAATTTTTCTTGTTTTTACCGAGTCCAAAAAAGTATAAAATACAACTCGTTACTTCATCTTTGTCATGTTGAGAACCCGTTGCTTCACAAGAAACGCATGTAAAGCCCATTTTCTAAGACAAAATAGAAGAATAATTGAAAAATGTGCTCAAAAACCTAATTAGGGCTCTGAAAAGTTTATAAAATGCTAAAAATAGTAAAAATAAATTACTTTTCACTTTTACCTCTTTTGAGCACCTTTTACCCTTTTTTCACTGTGATTTTGAGGATTTGACAATGGACAATCTAGGAGGCCAATCACGAATTCATATTTTCCAGGTAAGAGCTCATATCCTTGCCTGCATTTTGATGTAAATTTCATTGCCTGAAACCAAATTTTTAGATCTCTGGGGGGATTTTTGTTTAAATTAGGGAAATGTAGTTGGTGTAGGTTTCGGGCATGGACTCGTGCCAACCTATCTTGAATCCAAATGGGGCACGCCACTTGGCTTGACTATTTTTAAAACAATCGCGCCAACTGCGACCATGAATTTTAGCTTAGAATTCAACAATTTAGCTCGTTTTAAACACTTCAATAGAAAATAATTTGACTAATGACAACCAAATTGATGTTTTTGCAGGTGTGAAAAAGAAAAATGGTGATTTAATGGAAGGAAAGAGAAAATAGTGAATAATATGAGCAAGCCTTGGGTAATGTAAGATGCATGGATTTACTCAGGGACTGCGGGCTTAAAAAATTCTTCATGGCACCATGTCTCTGAGCTCAACTGGAGCTATTACAGTACCTGATCAGTGTCTAGGACATTGATAGGGAAAGATTCATAATTCACGATCAGGAGCTAGAGATTGATGTCTCATATTTTTACTTCATAACTGGATTGTCACGGGGGGGGGGCAGTACCGATCCTGATAGGTACTTGGCCCAGAATGGAAAACATGAGCATGGTCATTGATAGAGTGTGTTGAGGGGCAAGGAAATGATCCAGACGAGGGAAGGTAGATATCCAAAATATTCCCTATTTGGCAATAAAATTAGTGTTGCACAACATCACGCGAGCTGCGGGATCTCAAGCTCCGCATGAAGCCACAAAAACACAGTTACTTCTTGTAGTAGATTGTATGGCACCAACTCTCTACAATTGGGCAGAGGTGGTAATGATAAATATGAAACGAAAATTGACCAAATGTAAGAACGGAAAGCTGAAACAATTCGACTATGGGTCGATCTTGGCATCATTCATCCTGGAACGGTTACCAATTTTCCAATGTCAGGAAGTGATAGTTCCTACACCACCAGCCCAACAACAACGGATGTTCCGTTGGGCGGCTTTGATACAAAGATCAGGAGGCGGTCAACAAATGTCTTGGAAACCAGAGTTATTTGAGTGGCTCCATCGACAACTGATTGTCGTGGAGGACTAGCCCTATTCTGGCACGAACTTTACCGGTGATGCAGATCTCCCACTCCCAGCAGGAGAGGATTGGGATGAAGCATTGGGTAAGACTCATTTTTTGATTTTGATGAGCATTATGATTTTTTTTTATTATATATTTTCTGATTTTAGTCCATGTATTTGCATATGTCGGCCCAGAAAGACCTGCAGGGATGTATCCAAAAGCACAGAGGATTCCTCGTGATTTTGATGTGGCCCCTCATGGTGAGGGAAGCAGGGAGGAGGAAATCGTGCGCAACCTAGAGGGACTCATTAGCAGAATCCTAGACTATGTGAGATTTGATGATGTTCCTCATGCATATCAGAGACATACTACAGGGGCGTCAAACCGTGTTCACCACTTATTTAGGTGGCTTGTGCAGGAAGTGACATGCTACCATGAGCATCATGCCGACTAGACACCTAGG
Source organism: Pinus albicaulis (assembly GCA_034641835.2). NCBI lineage: Eukaryota > Viridiplantae > Streptophyta > Pinopsida > Pinales > Pinaceae > Pinus > Pinus albicaulis. Next base: position 600,065,195 of record CM076581.1, on the reverse strand, counting down.
CTTTTATTTCTACATAATTTTTGAGAGACATGATGTCTCAGGATGTAACCAAAACATATATATTTTTTGAAATTATGATGCACATGGATGCAAACACTTTATATATATATATATATATATATATATATATATATATATATGCCTATTTCCTTGTATGAATCTTATCATGTGATGATGATGTTTTACAAATTTTCAAATGTCTATCTAATACAATATTGGCTACTGCATCAGTTAATACATACATTCGTCTAGGAATATGTTGATATGTTATGTAATAAAAATGTCTTTCTAGTAAACGAACACGCAAGTACAACTTCAAGATTTGAGGATTTCTAACAGGATAATGCCCATTAAGCTCAAGAACAACAAGCTGAGAATATAGGTTAATAATCAATGCACGAATGTCGAGAGCAATGGCCTTAGTTAAGAGTTCAATGACAACACTATATTCAGGGACATTGTTTGTGGTTCGTCCTATACAAATACCTTGAAGGTCTATCAACTCACCATCATGATTATAAATCACCCAGGATGTAGAAGATAGATTCTGGCTACTACGGGAGGCACCATTCAAGAAACTGACATAAGGAGTAAAAGACATTTGCATAATAGGAAACGAGCCAATAAGCAGGAAAATCGTTCGTAAAGCACACCAAGCCAAAAATGTACAAAAATGAAAAAACAGCTATGTATAAAAGAAACATGCATGAGAAACTCATGCATAGTACTTTTTGAGATACAACCCATTTCTGGGCTAATTCAGAGGATAACCTTCATAATCAATTAGGTCATAAGCCCTGTTCTATAAAACACGCTTAACAATATAGGGCCCATGCGACATGGGCTAGAATTTTCCCGCCCCCAGCTTATCGTGAGCTTGGTTGTATAGGAGGAAAAGGTCTCCTTCTACAAAGGAATGAGGGGAAACCGAATGGTCAAAAGGAACTTTGACCCGCCTTTTCCGTGCTTCTATGACAAGAGTAGTAAAGTGGTGAGTTTCATCAAGCCTCTCTAAATATAGAATATGCTCTTATTCTGGCGAAATATTAGGAAAAAATTCAACAGCTATCTTGAGAGAAGGAATTTCGCATTCAATCGAAAGGGTAGCTTCTAGACCATAGACAAGCTGGAATGGAGTGAATTTGGTTTCATCCTTCACTGAGGTTCGGTAAGCCAAGAGAGCTGAAAACAACATGAGATGCCAATTTGACTTGTGCATCCTAATCGTACGTTGAAGCATAGTGACGAGAAATTTTTTCACGGGTTCAACCTGGCCATTGGCCTGAGGGTAGTACAGCATTGAGATGTCATGACGCAGACCCAAATTAGAATTCAACTCACCCATCATGTAATAAGGAAAATGAGAACCATGATCGGTAACACTGGCTTGAGGGGGTAATATTCCTACTTAGCCTAAGATAAGGGGAATATTCATTTTTGTTTTACTTTATGTTGCATGAATAAATGAATAAAGGAGGACATGTAAAACTCCTAAAAGGACTGAATAAATCAATGCCCATGTGAACACAGATAAATCAGGGCCATGTAAATAATCACTTGCACGTGTGAAAGGGGTTTGAGCTGTGAGACTGGGTCAACTTTGACCAAATCTATAGCGCTGTCTAGGTTCAAAGTATCTCCTAAAGGGACGGTGTGGTTTTAGAAGGAGGCCTCTCATGTGAAAAGAGCTAACTCATCAAGGTGGTTTAGGGTTTGCAAAGGCTCTCATCTTACAAAGGAAAGGGAAGGCAACAAGAGAAGGTTGTTGATTGATCATATTTCTGAGTATCTTGTCTGTTTAGACAGATACTATTCTCTGATGTTTAGTGGAGGATTGTGCTTGGAGCAGGGAAAATTTTAAGGATGGAAAATTATTTTGAAGTTTAAAAAATTGGCGAATCTGACTAGTCCCTAATGTGAAAAATATAAAATATTTATTGATATATTTGTAAAATTATTCAAATTTATAATGATATTATATATATTGTCTATATAATTTTGGTGATTTTTAAGGTAAAACAATTTTATATTGTAAAATTTGGCTGAATCACTTTTATAAAAAAATGGAAAATGGCGAATATTTTTTTTCGAAAAACCATGTGAAATTAGCCCACCTGCGAATATTAACAGCTAAAATTTTCATGGCTTGGAGTTCCTATGCAGGGATTTCACCTCTTCCTTTGAGGATTCTTGGAGGAGTATTTGCTGATTTGATCCACTATCAGGCTTGAGGCCAAACTCTACTTACAATTGCAGTGCTGAGCCATTGAGGATTTTTCTGCTTTTGCAAGCTGCAACAAGTGGGGTCCTAGATCTGTAGAGGTATAGCTTGTTTTGGGAGCCTCTTCTCATGGAGTGTGTCTTTTAACCTCCTAGAAGAGTGTATCTTCCATTTTGTACTTCATATGTAACTTGGTAGTGGGCCATCTATGTCATTTGAGCTACAACGCTATTTCCATTGATGGACTGCGTTATTTTGATATGAGGTTCTTTACGGTGTTTGATTCCAGTTTTGATCAGAGATCTCTAGTGCTGGCCTTTGCCTTTCACTATGGTGATCCATGGATTAGCTTGTTGATCCATGTTCTGTTTAGATATGATATTTTGTAATGTAATTTTATATTCAAAATTACTATAGTATTTTACAGATTTGAAACTTGTCTCTTTGATCTACTCTTATTTATGCATTATTTGGTCAAAACCCCCAGGGGATCTTGTAAAGAAAAATATCTAGTTTCCAAATCTGAAATAGATCTGATGTTTTGTCCATAGATCTTTCCTAGATCAGAGTTGTAATATGGAGCTGCTACAGCTCCTGAAAATAACGTTGCTAAGCCATTTCTGCTGATATATATGTGTTGTAGCTCTCTTTTCTGAAGATATCTTGCTCTATTGTCTCATGTAATCTATTGTATATTGAAAGAGCTTCAATTTACTTCTGATTTTCTGTTGTACATTCATTTTTTAATCATATTTGATGGCCTCTTGCCCATATTGTCCAACAATTCATTATTCTTGAAGTAGTTTGTTGTGCATAGCTGCAGCCCCTCTTGTAGGGTGTTTTCCAGCTAGACTAGGTTGTGGGAGATCTGTTTACCACACCTAGTTTGATTTTTTTTTTCTCCCCTTTCGGATTTAGGCTCTAGATATGCTGATCTAAGGGATCCAGGGGCTATAAACTCATTTATGTACATTGATATCCCAGGAGTGCGTTATTTTTCCAAGCCTGTTATGCAATCCCCATTTTGGAACATTACAGTGGTATCATAGCTCCTTTCTTGGCACAACCTGTGCTTGCCTTGGAGCACTAACCATGTTGCATTAAGAAGAAGACGATCCTCTTACTGAGAGGGAGAAGAGGTATCATAACAGAAGTCATAAGAAGTATGAGTATACTACTAAAGAACAAGACAAGGGTAAAACCCCTGAGACTACAAGTGACAAAGAAGGGGAAGAGTTTGTAAGAACTCTGTTGGTGGCCATGCAAGACCTTGCCAGAGAGATCAGGGAGATGAGTATGGATAGAATGAGGGAATCTCCTGGGATATTTCAGCTGGGAGAAAGTTCTGACATGTCTCATCATGGGACTGGTCAACCAGTGAATTTTCCACAAGCCCCACAAGCCTCACAATGCTCCACTATGCCTACCTTCTTAGCTGTGGATAATGAAGGACCACAAGAGAAAGCCTCCCTTAAAGGTTACTTTGTAGAGTATGAATCTCAGAGTCAGAGATTTAAGGATAACTTGAGTTTCCAAGACTTTTGTCACCTCAACGACATAAGAAGACTAGGGAAACCGTATAGAGATGGTAGATTCTTTCATGGTAGACACCACTCTATGGGCAGATTCTTTTTTCCCAAGTTTGATGGATCATCCTCCAGCTCTTCCAAGGCATGGGTAGAAAAGCTAGAAATCTATTTTCAGTTAAACAAAGTCCCTGAAGTTGAAGCCATCAATATTGCAGCGTTGCACTTTGAAGGTGAAGCACACAATTGGTGGTTCCATGGGTTGTCTGCATTGGGACACATCAATGTGACTACCTATTCTGATTTTACAAGAAGACTGGTGGAGAGGTTGTACAGGAAGGATCCTGAAGCACCCTTCATAAGCCTTGCAAAGCTGAAGTAGTCAGGAGATGCAAAGACTTATATCTCTGAGTTCCTGAGATTATCATTCATAGTCCTTGATCTATCTATAGCAAGGAGAGTCTATATGTTCATCGATGGCTTGGAGGAACCTTTCCATGGGTTGGTTAAATCTACCAAGCCCATCACTTTGGATGATGCCATTGAGAGGGCTAGAGATCTCCAAGATGCCTTGCCAAAAGCAAAGGCAACTTTTTAGAGCAAGGCCCCTCACTTTTCCAAGGGGAAGGAAGGAAAAGTTGCTCCACCCAAGGAGAGCTCTTTGAAGAAACCTCTTGATATTGATCTCAGGAGGGAATTGAGTAAGAAGAGACTGTGCTTCACTTTCCAAGATTCATGGGCACCAGGACATAGATGTGCTACTGGAAAAGCACACTACATAGAAGTCTTCTCAGATTTTAAGGAGGAAGATGAAGGTGATGAGACTAGGAGGGGTCACAATGCTGATGATGATGATGAGGGAGATCAAACACCATCCAGAGATGGGAAGGGAACCTTTGCTCCAACAAGTGGGACTCTTGCCTCTTTGAGAGGAGTGCCTAAGTACTTGACCCTAAGAGTACAAGGTACAGTCATGAATCAGAGATTATCTGTCCTGATTGACAGTGGGGAAACCCACAACATTATTGATTCTCACCTTGTGCAAAGAAGAGGAATCCCCACTGATACGTTTGAGAGATTTTCTATTTTGGTCGTAGGAGATAGGACCATGCAATGCATGCAATATGTTCCCTCACTCTCTGTCACTATGGGATCCTACACTTTGGTGGATCACTTCTTTGTAGTTGACATACCAGACACCAACATTCTCTTGGGTGTCCAATGGTTGATTACCTTGGGGAAGGTTACCACTGATTGGAAAGATTTGCAAATGGAGTGGGTGGACTTAAAGAGTGGGAAACCACAAATGATTCAGGGCATGAGCACTTATACTTCACCTAATGTTTCCACACAAACAACAGAGATGGATTTGCGTAGTGGGAGCAGGGATGTCACAGTTCCTTCTCTCATGTTCATGAGGATGCTGCAAGTGACATTCTTATCTCATGGTAAGCCACATGGAATGCCATCAGATTCAGATATTTTGGGGAAAGCCTCCCAAAGTGATGCTCCAAATCTAGATCCAGGAAGGATTGGAGCAATGGAAGACCAAGCTACAACATTGTGGGAGGAGAAGAATGGGAGGATCAGCTTTCCCACAAACAATTTTGGCATGGGTCATGACAAAAAGGAAATCAGCAACATGATAAGCAATTCCATGGATGTATCAACAGTGTTGTAATTATTGAGGAGTGTGGATCTTTATTGGAAATCTCAACTGCTTGTAGAGTATTCCAAAGATCTCCACACATGTATGATACTAGATGGCATGCAGCAAGAAGAGGGCTACTTAGTCCAAGGGGGAGTCATCTATTATCATTGTAATGTATTCTCGGCTAGAGCCTCCAAGATCAAGCAGAAGGTCCTACAAGGAGCATATGAAGAATTCTTCCTCAGCCATATATATTCAATGAAGATCTATTCCCTGATCATGAAGAGTTTTGATTGGGAAGGCATGAGAGAGGACTTACATCAGCACTTTCAAGAGTGCAATAGCTATGGAGGATTGTGGCAGCCAATGGACTCTTTGCAAGAGTCATATCATCCTCCTCTTCCTTTGCTTGAGAGTAGGGGAATGCTCATGCACAACTCCATGTCTGTGAAGGACTATGATGGTAAAGGATTTGATCATGATAATCAAGTTGTATTTTCTGATATATTACATTCCTTTGCCATGTTTTTGCAATATGTGACTCCTAAAGGGAGTGAGAGATCATGTGGATCTCATAGTTCGTTGGGGGCCAATAGAAATTCTGATCTTGGCCACTCCCTTGATGTGCAAGGGGAGACTCCTTTTCATGATGGGTGCTTCCCAAAGGCACCAAACTTATGTAACACCTTCATCCATGTTAAGGTGACTCATGCAACAAAATTGTGGTGGGAATGCCACTGCGTTGGCATCACATGTGGGATTTTGGTCCACCTCCTCAAGTGCATATTTCAGTTTGCATATATGTAGTCTTGCTTCAATACATTGATGATATAGTTGTGTTGTTTATGGGATTGTATGGATAGAGGATGGGCAGTGTGTATGTACCAATGGGTTGGAACTCTTACCTATACTTCATGATACATGTTTTAGATGTAGCATTGCTCCAAATATGCTTATTTCTATTGAGTTTTTCACTCCTGAAGGGATGGAATATGCTCATATTATGTTGGCCTTGGAAGAACAATTCATGATGCATTGGCTTGTTGAGCACTTTGCTTATGATGAGGACTTGTCCTTCATGATTCCATCAATGGAGGAGGAGAAGAACTACAACTCTTACCCTATCAGTTTCTTAAGGACAAGAAACATTTTGGAGGGGAGGACTATAATATTCCTACTTAGCCTAAGCTAAGAGGAATATTTATTTCTGTTTTACTTTTTGTTGCATGAATAAATGAATAAAGGAGTACATGTAAAACTCCTAAAAAGACTAAATAAAGCAATTCCCATGTGAACACAGATGAATCAAGGCCATGTAAATAATCACTTGCAGGTGTGAAAGGGGTTTGAGCTGTGAGACTGGGTCAACTTTGACCAAATCTACAACGTTGTCTAGGTTCAATGTATCTCCTAAAGGGACAATGCAGTTTTAGAAGGAAGCCCCTCATGTGAAAAGAGCTAACTCATCAAGGTGGTTTAGGGTTTGCAAAGGATCTCATCTTATAAAAGGAAAGGGAAGGTAGCAAGAGAAGGTTGTTGATTGATCATATTTCTGAGTATCTTGTCTATTTAGACAAATACTATTCTCTGTTGTTTAGTGGAGGATTGTGCTTGGAGTTCCTATGCAAGGATTTCACCTCTTCCTTTGAGGATTCTTAGAGGAGTATTTTTTTATTTGATCCACTATCATGCTTGAGGCCAAGCTCTACTTACAATTACAGTGCTGATCCATTGAGGGTTTCACTGCTTTTGCAAACTGTAGCAAGTGGGATTCTAGATCTGCAGAGATCTAGCTTATTTTGGGAGCCTCTTCTCATGGAGTGTGTCTTTTATCCTCCTGGAAGAGTGTCTCTTCCATTTTGTACTTCAGATCTGTAACTTGGTAGTGGGCCATCTATGTCATTTGATCTACAACACTATTTCCATTGATGGACTGCGTTATTTTGATATGAGGTTCTTTATGGTGTTTGATTCCAGTTTTGATCAGAGATCTGTGGTACTGGGCTTTGCCTTTTACTTTTGTGATCCATGGATTAGCTTGCTGATCCATGTTCTGTTTGGATCTCATATTTTGTAATGTAATGTTATATTCATAAATTACTGCATAATTTTACAGATCTGCAACTTGTCTCTCAGAGCTACTCTTATTTATGCATGATTTGGTCAAAACCCTAAGGGGATCTTGTAAATCAAACTATCTAGTTTATAGATCTGAAATAGATTTGATGTTTTGTCCATAGATCTTTCCTAGATCTAAGTTGTAATATGCAGCTACTACAGCTCCTGAAAATAACATTGTTGAGCCATTTATGCTGATATATATGTGTTGTAGCTCTCTTTTCTGAAGATATCTTGCTCTATTGTCTCATGTAATCTATTGTATATTTAAAGAGCTTCACTTTACTTCTGATTTGCTACTGTAAATTCATTTTTTAATCATATTTGATGGCCTCCTGCCCATATTTTCCAAGATTGCGTTATTCTTGAAGCAGTTTGTTGTGCATAGCTGCATCCCCTCTTGTACGGTGTTTTCCAGCTAGACTAGCTTGTGGGAGATCTGTTTACCACACCTAGTTTGATTTGTTTTTGCTCCCCTTTTGGATTTATACTCTAGATCTGCTGATCTAAGGGATCTGAGGGCTGAAAACGCATTTCTGTACATCAATCTCCCAGGAGTGCATTATTTTTCCAAGCTTGTTATGAAATCCCCATTTTGGAACATTACAGAGGGACATGAAACCTAGTAATGACATGATTGAATAGAAATTGTGTGGTTGTCTTACCATCAGCTGTAAGTGTAGGCATTTCTTCGGCCCATTTTTTGAAGTAGACCCGAATAGTAACCTGTTTATTATTCATAGGAACAATATTGGAAACCCATTCTATCAAGGGAATCAGATAAATAAAACTAGCTCTAAGAAGTTTTTCAACTTCACCTTGAATAGCGGCCTCCTTTCTAGTGTGCACAGGATGAAGACGTTGGTGAACATGATTCACACCAAGATAAGTAGGAATCTCGTGCACCACTATACTCGGGTCAATGCTAGGCATTTCTTCGTAAGACCAAGCGGAAATGTCGCGAAAATCACAGAAGATACTCTTATAGACCTCGATCTCATCGGGAGAATAAGTCAGCCTAATATGGATGTTCTCAACAACCCCTACTTTGACAGAGATGTCTATAGGCATCATTTGCATGATGTTTCCCAAGTTACCTTCTGCAAAGACTTTCTGTGTCAGAATGGGCATCTGAAGTGGATGAGAAGGAAATTGAGAATAAAATTTCTCGAGACAAGTAGACATGGCCCCAAGGCCTGGAATGAAAGAGAAACGATGATGACTATCATCCCAAGTTGGGTCCTCAAGAGACATAGTCTCCATGATGGCCTTATCAGTGGGAAATATCTCATTTAAGGGATCGGGCAAATCCGAAGTGTCGAGCCAAGGGGATTGAGAACAAGTGTCAAGAGACGTACTCAAAGGAGCATGATCAGAGGGAGGAGGAGCCGAAGCTGAAATAAGTTCGCAATAATCAATCTCTATGGGACTTAATGGCATCGAGTCACCAAATGAATCAATCTGCTCAGGCGAAGGGATGACCCATGGATTAGAAGATGTAGAGATCATGTTAACCTGAGTAGCGTTGGGTGCCGGAAGAGGAAAAGGACCCATGAGGGTAGGATATTTGAAAATACCTGACCCTATGCTCTCATAAGGTGTAGGAATATGATCTACATATGGCACATTTCTCTCAGAAGACGAAGAAGTGAAAAAGGTCAATTGATCGACAGTGATGATCTTTCCTTCATGTGAAAGTCGAAGAACACAAAAGAGAGTGCACAGCATGGCGTGAGTCCAACTGCAACTAAGGAGAAGATTGTAATTGAGCTTGGCTTCAATGAATTCAACCTCAACATTAACTATTTTCCCTTCTAATGTAATAGGAAGACTAGCAAGAACACTAAGAGGACGAGATTCCCTTCCGTCAAAAGCTTCTAAATAATTTGGAGATGAATTGAGGGCTCGAGAACCAATGGATTTCCAACAGGTATATCACATGATGCACATAGATTCACCCTTGTCCATGACCGCTCAATGGATATTATTTCCATTAATCCCAACTTAGATGATCAGCACAAGCTGGTGAGGGAGACGCGGGACAAAATTTTCAAAATAGAAAGTGATAAGGCTCGAATCGGTGGGATCAACCCCTCTGATGGAAGATAACAAATCCTTCCGTTGAGACAGACAACTCTGAATTACTTCCAATGCAGACATAGAAAATGGCGCCTGAGCCAAATCCTCAAAAATACTGTAACGTTGAGCAGCGGGGCATTAGGATTGTAGGAAGACTTATGGAGTACACCTTTGCAAGGTGGTCATACAACGGGCTATGTATTGGGCCTTTCAATCTGAAGAGGGCTAGAAGTAGGTGGGGGAGGAGGACCATCAGCGATTACCTTCCCTCTTTCCTGATGCGGTTCGGTATAATCTTTTGATCGGGTAGAAATAGAAACAGATGCAGGACCGTTCATCATGAAAACTTGAGAGTGAAATGGGGCGGAGGACTGAGGTTGCTCCACCAACTGAGTTAGTTGTGATGGGAAAGGTTCTTTAAGAAAAGCTAGAGTGCCTTGGGTGCCTGTGAGTGGCTCCATTGACAACTGATTTTCATGGAGGACTGGCCCTATTCTAGCATGGACTCTACCAGTGATGCGGATCTCCCACTCCCAGCACGAGAGGATTTGGATGAAGCATGGGGTAAGACTCATTTTTTTATTTTGATGAGTATTATGATTTTTTTTATTATATATGTTCTGATGTTAATGCATGTATTTGCATATGTCGGCCTAGCAATACTTGTAGGGATGTATCTAATAGCACGGAGGATTCCTCGTGATTTTGATGTGGCCTGTCATGGTGAGGGAAGAGAGGAGGAGGAAATCGTATGCAACCTGGAGGGACTTACCAGCAGAATCCCAGACTATGCGAGATTTGATGATGTTCCTCACCCATACCAGAGACATACTACAGGGGTGTCGAACCGTGTTCACCACTTATTGAGGTGGCTTGTGCGGGCAGTGAAAAGATACCATGAGCATCATGCCGACTAGACACCTATGCTTTTATTTCTGCATATTTTTTGAGAGACATGATGTCTTAGGATGTAACCAAAACATATATATTTTTTGAGCTTATGCTGAACATGGATGCAAACACTTGATATATATATATATATATTCCTATTTTCTTGTATGAAACTTATCATGTGATGATTATGTTTTAAAAATTATGCAAATGTCTATTTAATACAATTTTGGCAACTATATCAGTTAACGCATTCATTCGTCTATGAATATGTTGATATGTGATATAATCAAAATTTATTTCTAGTAAACTAACATGAAAGTACAACCTCAATATTTGAGGATTTCTAACAGAATAATTCCCATTAAGCTAAATAATAACAAGTAGAGAATCTAGGTTAACAATCAATGCACGAATGTCGAGAGAAATGGCCCCAGTTAAGAGTTGAATGACAACACTATATTCAGCGACATTGTTTGTGGTTCGTCCTAGACAAATACCTTGAAGGTATATCAACTCACCATCAGGATTATAAATCATCCAGGCTACAGAATACAGACTCCGAGTACTGTGGGAGGCACCATTTTCGAAATCGACATAAGGAGTAAAAGACATCTGCACAATAAGCAACGACCCAATAAGCAGGAAAACCACTCGTAAAGCACACCAAGCCAAAAATGTACAAAAATTAAAAAACACCTATGTACAAAAGAAACATGCGCAAGAAACTCATGCATAGTACTCTTTCAGATACAACCCATTTCTGGGCTGATTTAGAGGATAAAATTCATATTCTGCAAAACGCGCTTAACAATATAGGGCCTATGGCACATGGGTTGGAATTTTCCTACCCCCAGCTTATCGTGAGCTTGGTCATACAGGAGGACAAGGTCTCCTTCTAAAAAGGAACAAGGGGAAGCTGACTGGTCAAAATGAGCCTTGACTTTCCTTTTCTGTGCTTCTGTGACAAGAGCAGCAAAGCAGTAAGTTTCATCAAGCCTCCCTAAATATAGAAGATGTTCTTCTTCTGGTGAAGTATTAGGAAGCAATTCAAAAACTATCTTGAGAGAAGTGAAATCACATTCAATCACAAGGGTAGCTTGCAAACCATAGACAAGCTGGAATGGAGTGAATCCAGTTGCATCCTTCACTGAGGTTCAGTAAGCCCAGAGAGCTAAAAAAAACATGAGATGCCATTTTTACTTGTGCATCCCAATCATACATTGAAGTATAGTGACAAGAACTTTGTTCACAGCTTCAACCTAGCCATTATCCTAAGGGTAGTATGACATTGAGCTATCATGATGCAGACCCAACCTAGAAGTCAACTCAACTATCATGTAATGACAAAAATGAGAACCATGATTGGTAACAATGGCTTCAGGGACACCAAACCTAGCAATAACATTATTGAATAGAATTGTGCAGCTATCTTGTCGTCAGCTATAACTGTAAGCACTTCTTTAGCCGATTTTGTGAAGTAGACCCAAATAGTACCCTATTTCTTATCCACAGGAACAATATTGGAAACCCATTATGTCAAGGGAATTGGATAAATAAAACCATCTCTAAGAAGTTTTTTAGCTTCACCTTGAATAGCGGCCACCTTTCTAGGATGCACAGGACGAAGACGCTAGTGAAAATGCTTCACACTAGGATAAGTAGGAATCTCATGCACCAGTATACTCAGATCGATGACGGGCATTTCTTTGTAAGACCAAGAAAAAACATCATGAAACTCGTGGAAGAGACTAGTATAGACCTCGATCTCATTGGGAGAATAGGTCAACCCAATATGGATGTTCTCGACAACACCTGGTTTGAAAGAGATGTCTATAGGCATCGTTTGCGTCATGTTTCCCATGTTATCTTCTACAAAGACTTCATGTGTCAGGATGGGAATTTGAAACGGATGAGAAGGAAATCGAGAAGCAAACTTCTTGAGAAAAGTAGACATGGGCCCAAGGCCAGGCATGAAAGAGGAACAATGATGACTATCGTCCCAAGGAGGGTCCTCAAGACACAGTCTCCACGATGGCCTTATCAGTGGGAAATATATCATTTAAGGGATCAGGCGAATCCGAAGTGCTAAGCCAAGGGGATTGAAAATAAGTTTCAAGAGACATACTCAAAGGAGAATAATCAGAGGGAGGAGGAGCCAAAGCCGAAAAAAGTTCACAATAATCAATCTCTATGGGACTTAATGACATCGAGTAACCAAACGAATCAATCTGCTCGGGTGAAGGGATGACCCATGGATTAGAAGACCTAGATATCATGTTAACCTGATTAGTGTTGGGTGGTGGAAGAGGAAAAAGACCCATGAGGGCAGGATCTTTGAAAAGACCTGGCCCTATGCTCTCATAAGGTGTAAGAATACGATCTACATATGGGAAGTTGCTCTCGGAAGACAAAGAAGTGAAAAAGGTCAACTCATCGATAGTGATGATAATTTCTTCGTGCAGATATCAAAGAACACAAAAGATAGTGGATAGAACTCACAGCATGGTCTGAGTCCAACTGCAACCGAGGAGAATATTGTAATTGATCTTGAGTCAACGACTTCAACCTCAACATTAATTTTTTTCCATTCTAATGTAATAGGCAAACTAGCGAGAACACTGAGAGGGAGAGATTCCCTTCCATAAAAATCTTCTAAAGCGTTTGGAGATGAATTGAGGGCTGGAGAACCAATGGATTTCCAGAAGGTAGATGACATGATGCACATAGATGCACCCTTGTCCAAAACTACTCGATGGATATTCCTTCCATTAATCCCAACTTGGATGATCAGTGCAAGCAAGTGAGGGAGACGTGGGATGAAATTTTCCAAATCGAAAGTGATAAGGCTCAAATCGGCGGGATCAACCCCTCCGATGGTAGATAACAAAGCCTTCCGTTAAGACGGACAACTCTGAAGTACTTCCAATGTAGATATAGCAGATGGCACCTGAGCCAAATCCTCAACAATAGTGTAATGTTGAGTAGGACGGGTGTTAGGATTTTAGGAATACTTACGGAGTACACCTTTGGAAGGTGGTCGTACAATAGGCTCAGTACTGGGCCTTTCAATCTGAAGAGGGCTAGAAGCAGGCGGGGGAGGAGGACCATCAACGATTTCCTTCCCTGCTACCCGACGCGGTTTGGTATAGTATTTTGATCGGGTAGTAATAGAAATGGATGGAGAACTGTTCATCATGAAATCCTGAGAGCCAAATGGGGCGGAGGACTGAGGTTTCTCCACCAACTGAGTTTTTTGTGATGGGAAAGGTTCTTTAAGAACAACCAAAGTGCCTTGGGTTCCTTTGAGCAATCGACTCACTTTGGCCCATTGGGGACAGTCCTTGGTGTAATTCTCTTCATCACAAATCAAAAAAGGGTACTTCGGTGTTCTCTATGAACCATCATCAACACGATATTTCTGAGAATCATGTTTTGGGGTATCAACTTTTGCCTTACCTTTACCCTTCATTTTACCCTTGGAATTTTTATCCGCCGGATTGGACTAGACGACATTCACTTCTGCGGTTTTACCAGAATTCAGAGGTGGCTGAGAAGTAGTATCATTGGAAGGACTATAATTTTTCTTCATAAGATTTGGAGAAGGCTTACGAGAAGTATGAGACACGGAACCGATGATACCATCGACGAATGGCGTCGTCAGTGCTTTGGAAGTTCTAGGTTGAGGGGCATTAGGAAATAGTTCTTACAATGTGCCAGACTAAGAGTACTTGAGATCAAGGTACTGGGCATGAGCGATGGCTTGTTCCTTAGTAACACATGCCCCCATAGCAATGTCCTTAGCAATCAGAGCAACGAAGGAGGTAGTGAACCAATTAGTTAGAATCTTATCATGAATCTCCAACTTGATCAAAGAACGATGACGCCTCCATTCATGAATATGATGAGAGATATGAGTAGCTCGATCTTGCTTCAAGGATGAGAGGAGGTGTGTCCCAGTTTCATACCAAATTGGTAATTGAAAGTGTGTGAGAAATTCCATGGCTAAAGAGTTGAGATCTTCGAAGACGTCACGGGATAGTTCAATGTACCACTTGGCAATAGCACCAGTGAGAGTCCTTTGGAAAAGACAGAGTTGAATGGAATCATCAACCCAAGAGTTAGAGGAACACCAAAGATGGTATGTCATAACATGCGCATGGGGGTCTTCTCCGGACGTTCCCTCAAATTTGGGACAATTGCTAGGAATTTTGGTTGGAACTAGAGGCCAATATGGATTATGAAGGATAGGATCGTTCGTCAACTTTGACACATCGGGAAGATCCAATGTAGCAAGGAAAGGTAATTTAGGATTGAAAGGCATTGGAAGTTGTTGATAAAGACCAATATTAGGATTCAACCCACATTGAGAGAAATTATTCCCCCATATGTTTTGTCCCGAAGGATTTTGTCCATAGGGGCTATAAGCCTGGTAGTTCTTCCCATACATGAGTTGAGGACCAGGATATTGATTTTGAACATACCACTAAGGTCTTTTCTAAGAAAAATATGGATTTTTTTGCGGAATGTAAGCAGTGCCTTGAGGTGCATTATACAACACTTGAGTTTGAACTTGAGGAAGATATGCAATGCCTTGAGGTGCACTGTATACCATCTGGGATTGGCCTTGAGGGATATAAGTAACACCTTGGGGTGAACTATATACCACCTGAGATTAACCTTGGGGAATGTAACTGGTGTCTTAAGGCTGAACGAGTTGTCGTTGGGGTGCAGGTTGACTCAGATACTGAGGTTGGGTAGGTTGTCCCTACGGAGCAGGTTGGCCTGGATGCTAAGAGCCACTAGGTTGTCCTTGTGGAAAAGGTTGGCCCGATGGTTGGGATGTGCCAGGTTTCCCCTGAAGACTAGGTTGACCCAATGCAGGACCAAAGGGATTTCCTTGTTGTACAAAACTTTGGCCTTACTGAACGTAAGGCTGATGTTGTTACACAAAAGGGTGTCCCTGTTGCAGATATATTTGCCCCCCGGGAACATAAGATGCACCCTGTTGAACATGAGGTTGACCAGTAGGACCGTAGGGTTGTCCTTGTTGGACTGAAGGTTGTCCCTATAAGGGTTTTCCTTGCGGACCGTAAGGTTGTCCTTGTGGACCAGAGGGTTGTCCTTGTTGGACCGAAGGTTGTCCCTATAAGGGTTGTCCTTGTGGACCATAGGGTTGTCCTGACTGGTATACAATCTGATTAGAATCAAATAAAGTAAAATAGACGGGATTACCGTACACGTCATAATTATGCGAAGGATTACCAGAAGTGTGAAGCTACTGAGAACCCTAAGGGGCATAATTCTGCTGTTGAATGGCCAACAGATACTCATCGAATGTAAAACCCCTAGGAAGGGAAGTAGAAGCTATAGGCGCACTAATAACAGGTTGGGTTCTTGTAATGTGAAGTTGCGATCCACTCATGATGGGCCTAACAAGTATTGTGGGTTTGATAAAAATGGACCTACAAACAACAAAAGACGCTGACAATGACTGTGTCATACTAGCAGCCGGTGCGGATGAAGCCACAAAAACAGTGGGTCAGAGAGGAATAGAGGTTACAATCGTTGACATCATGGGAGTCGAGGGTGATGCCCTCGATATCGAGAAAGACGAGCTTCCCAATGGAGTCAACATATCAGACCATATCGGGTTCTGATACAATGATGCAATGGAAGAAATGATCTGACCTAAAGTACGATAATCATGTGGGAGAGATACCGTTTCTGAGGAAGCTTGACCTGAGACATCAAGAAAGTTCTCGGGAGGGAGTTGATGATCTCCAGTAGAAACATAAAGCTCTTCACTACTAACGAGACTTGAATAATCCATGTCGGATGAAGCCATGTTATCGTCGAACAAGCGACGAGCAGTGGCAAGTAAAGCAGTAGCCAGTAAAGATGGTTTCGAAGTAAGAGGAGGAAAGTCTTCCTCATTCCCAAAACTAGACCAAGTGTTCTGAGGTTTCCAATTGATATCAAATAGCTCCTCAAGAGAAAATCGGGTGGCGAGAGGTAAGATACTCAGAAGAATAGACTGCCAAAAATTGACAGACCTAGTGGGTTGAGATGATTCCGAAGAAACTTCTGGAGAAGGATCGCCACTAGGAAGGAATGAAGAGGACAACGAAACTGGTGGTTCCACCATCGTGACTGTGTTTCAAAAGAGAAGATAAAAATACTAAGGAATTAACTAATAACAAGCCAAGAAAATATTTTTAACGGGGATGTAATCGTAGGCAATTGATTTTATGACATTGAAACAAAACTCGGTTGTTTCATATTTTAAGAGTGAAGAAACAGGCAAAAGGTGACTCTAGTCACTTTCAATTTGAAACTAGCATGAAAGGACAAGTGCTAGAGGATCTTTTCAATTTTATAGAGTCACAAAAAGACCAAAATGACTATGTAGGGAATCTAGGCAAGAGTGTGTACCAAGTTTCCATGAACTACAATATACACCTTGGTGATCAAATGAAAGAAAAATGACCAAGAACTTGACGTACGTGCAGGAAGTCCCCCCAAATGTTGTGTTCGGTGTATCATGGTTATAGGGCAGCAGAATCGACTTCCTATGGATAAAGGATTGCAACCTATGAGGGTCTCCCTTTATATACTCGACCGTACAGGGAGCACAAGTCTGTGCGAGCACTGTCTAAAGCCAGATGGTGAATGATAGCTACTAGGTTTAACGACGACAGAATTTTTACACTGATATTTGTCAAAATGACATTAAAATTTCTATATGGGTTCAAAATTACCTATATATTTCTCCCTTAGAGGTCCAAAATCATAAAGTTCCTAAATCAAGTCTTGAAATGGAGAAATGCTCATTAAAACCCTAAAAATCCTAATTCCGCACTTTTCCTAGCCATTGCCTGTGGTACCACATTTTATTGCTATAAAACCTATGGTACATCCCGCACATTCTATTTATTAAAACTGTAGACCCCCGTAAAAGGAAAAATAAAAGAAAAATTAAGTTCTAGAAGCCCAGCTGGTCGAATATTCTCCCAGCTGGAGGCTTCTAGAAACGTTATATGGTTGAGCTTCGACCCTTCCATTCATGAACCTCTATCCCTTCATTAATGGAGCTATCCATTGGTATTTGGAGCTAAAATACCTTTATGAGATGAATTTATCCCTTCCTTATTGTAACTGAAACTACCTCCCTTCTGCTATAAATTGAGATCATGTTTCAGTCTCAAGGGTACTTCTTAACTTATAGAAGAGAATTGCTGAAGAAATTATACTCTCTATACCTAGCATCATTGCCATGAGAATGATTACATACTCATGTCCATAGTTTTATGCTAATTTAGAGAGGCAGAGTCTTGTCAAACCAAGGGAAACAGCTGTTCGGGACCCCAGAGGAACCTGTACAAACATCAAGGCGTAAAGGTTGTAAGGTTACTTTTTTTCATACAGTTTAATACAAATGGATTCTATTTTCTCATTAAGTTGTTAATGTATCTCTTTGAATAATTTAATTCTTGGATTCCTTGATCACTGAGATAGATTATTGTTTCTGAATTATTATATCTTGCAGGTGCTTTTGATCCTTTTTCTTTTCTTTGATTGCAGATCTTACATGCTGGATTGACTTCTTTGGAGCGACAGGATTGAAGATGAAAATAAGCGTTGGACTTCAGGTAGGAGCATCTCTCAATATGTAGTTAATTAATAATTATGAATCATAATTATCTAGAGGAAATAGTTTACATTTTTTTGTTTGTTTCTAGATATCCATAGGATACTAGGGAGATCGTTCTTGTCCGCAAGAAGGATTTATCTGTCTAACAAAATGGTGACTCCACTGGGGATAATCAAACTTAGTTTTCTTTTTCATTTTTAGTTTGACTTTTGAAAGATTTCTTTGATTTTGATTACCTCAAAACTGGGTTGGGTAGAAGGCTCAATAGGATCCCTTACTGTAAATCTGTATTTTTATTTTTTCTATACTTCTCGAGTCTTTCGCACTTTTTTTTAAAAACAGAGTGGTAGACTCTGCATATTTTAGTGCAATATAGAGTCGTACCACACCTTGTTTCATTAAAAACTGTGGACTTCTGGAAATTTTTGAAAAAGTAAAAATTTTGTTTTCTAGAATCCAATTACTTCATTCTCTGTTATTATCCCAATTTCTCTTGGCTGTCAAAGACCTCTATGTGAGTTTCTTTCAGCAATTTTTGTGTTTGAGGTGATCTTTTTAGCTAGTTTGCATTTTTTGAGTGATTGTTTGCCTTGTTTTCTTGTTGATCTGAATCAGAAACTTTTATATACCTCAGCTAATTGGTATGACATCGTTTTCTTGTTGAGCCATTGAGCTTGATACAAATATTACTCTTATGAAAATTTGATTTTATTTTCATTTGAAAACTTAGAAAGAATTTTAGCTTGATAAGGTCTGAATTTCATTTTAAAATCATTATTGGATGTTTTTGGTTTCTTGCTGAGATAAGCAGAAAGTTCTTTGTTAGATTACAAACTGAGCATAAATATCCCCAAAATTTTTAGATAGAGTTCAAGATTAGATTTTTCTTTTGGTTTTGAATTTTATGATTTTAAGAGTTTTATTTTGATTCTCATTTCTTTTGGAAAAAGTTTGATTCTTGTTTCTGATTTGAATGTTATAAGGAATTTCATTTTGAGCAAAAGATCTTTTTTCTGTGAAAATGAGTTCTCCGAATTTGTCTTCTTTTCAAAGTTTCTTAAGTAGGAAAGAAAGGATTGATGTTTTGAAAGTTATTGAAATCTCTCAACTCTTTCCTCTAAAGGTGTTTCATTGAAAATAAATGAGTTTCTTTTCATATAGATGCATTATAGCGTATTTTTGAAGTCGGGTCATTAAACATCATCGAAGTTTCACTTCCGTACCTTTTGTCCTAAGAAACAACCAACTAAAAGTAACGCTTAATTAAAATCAATATAGAAATTTTATATTTTCTAGGGCTCTTTTCCATGAACATAGCTTAGGCTAGTGTCTTGGAATAGGTTTTAGTTAACTTTTCAAGGCAATCAAAACAAACAAGTAGTCAATCTTGCGGTAGGAAAATCCAATTGTAGCATGTATGCTCTGGGAAGCTCCTCCTAAAGAAGTTAAGCACGAGATCATGTCCAAACCAGTGAGGTAATCATACCTATATCATTGGGAAAGATAGCAGATGTGCATGCATTAAAAACGGTAATCCTCAAATAGACCATTGTCGAGGAGCCCAGGGTCACTTGTCGATAAACCTTGGATTATGTCAAGGATCCTTCAAGGGGATTGAGATTGTTACTCTGCCCTTGCGTATATATCGGATCGTAGAATGTTCCCCCAGGTATATGTGTTCCCGTTGGTGATGGTAGTGGCTAAAAACTTTAGGATTCTTTCCCAAGGTGACGGTGGAGGGAAGGTCCCACTGTACCTGGAGCAGACGCCGACTAGACTCACTTGGACTCCCCAGAGGGTTTTCTTCACTCAAGATGGTTTAAGTGGAGAAACTTGCACCAGTTTCTTTCATTAAGAAGGTTGTCGGGGTAACTGTTCGAACCACCATTTCTGCATTAAAATTCTACGATGTTGGATTTCATCACAAACTAGTGTTTTTAGTGCGGGAATCTATTGTTTGTGCATGGATTGATCTCTTAGATTTTTATAGGCATATGATTCAATTGATTTTTTTTAGTGACTTTAGGATTTTTATTGAAATTTTCTTTGATTGTGTGCGTTAAAGGTTTTAATCGTGGTTGAATTATAGAGACAATCACGTAGAATGCAGGGGAAACCCCGTGAATATACACCGAGCCAATTAGAAAAAATTAAATATGAAAAAGGACAAACATCAGGGACTAGATCAACAGAACAGGAAGAAACATCTATTATTATTCATCCTGATTACGAAGTAGATCAACCACAAGTAGCAGAGGATACTCCTAAGAAAATTTCTATTTCCGAACTAGTTGAACTTGCCTCTACAACAAGTGAATTATCACCTTCTAAACTTGAAATTTCTGAGCCAGAAACTGAATCTTCTACGTCTGAGCCTACTTTAGAATTTTTCACTCCAACTCCTGGTCATCCTGATTCACCAAGAGTGAGGGATCGGATCACAGAATATCTTCCTCCTGGTCTCATTAGTATTGAAGAATTTACTGACGTAGAAGAAGAAGTTGTTCTTCCTTCACTCAGGAAACTTTAGAACTGAGAGAACGTGAATCGATTTTTTATTGTCCTTTTAGACAAGATGCTTCGTATTTTTCACTGACATAATTTCTACAAAAAGTTGGTCTCAATTATTCACCACCCCGAATTCCTTATTACCCTACACCAGTAGGTTATAGACCTCCATTAAACATGTCTAGTGAGTCATCCATGTTTTCTGAATCTCCAGAAACATATTTGTATGGTGGTCCATCTATTCCTGCAGGATACTAGTCGCTCTCTGGTACTTTCTTAGGAGCATCTCCTTTTCCCGACAAACATATACCATCATCTGGTCCAAATGAATCAAATACTGGAACTTTGAAAAATGAACAAGTTTATATGATGTCTGGAAATATACCAAACCCCGGACCCCAAGGTAGTAATTTACAGCCTGGGGGGCAACCTCAAGGTAATAATTTACCACCTGGAGGGCAACCTCAAGGACAGTACATACCTTAGGGTCAGTATCAAGCCCAAGGACAGTACATACCTCAAGGTCAATATGAACCCCAAGGATAGTATATGCCTCAAGGTCAGTACATGCCTCAAGGTCAATATCAACCTCAAGCACAATACCCAGCTCAGGGTTTGCAGCCTCCTTTAGGACAACAGTTCTATCCAGAACAACAATTGTTGCAAGGAGGTGGAAATTATACAACTAATTATCAACCATATGTTCAACCTAGTTATGGTCCTTCTTATGTACAACCTTCAATGGCACCCTCATATCCCAGAGCAAATATGGTGTGGGATCCATCCTAAGTTCAATATAATTTGCAACCCAATGTGCAAGTACCTTATTATCAAGATGGACAACCAATTGGTTATAATCAAACCTAACAACCTGTCCAGTCTACAATTCAAATACCCACATCCGATCCTATTCAGCAGCCTGGTCTGAGTAAACCTACAACTCCGCCGCAAACCGTTGCTCCAATGTCTGTTCAACCTACCACACATATTCCTGGAGTGTCTACAACTCCTATTCCCACTGCCCCGCAAAAATCAATAAATATTCCTCAAGTTTCTGCTCCATAGTATGGACCTACAATTTAGACTATTGTTCAGATGCCTGTAGGACAACCTAGTATAAGTACAGTTATAACAAGCCAACCTCAGTTTACTTATCAACAATATCAAGGGAAATATCAATATGGACCGGTTCCAAAAAATCCAGTATACCAGCAACAGCCGTATCCTGGGTATACATATCAAACACCTTTTCAACCCTAATATGGTCCGGTTATTCCTAGTTATCCAGGGGGCATTCCAATTCCAAATGCATAGGCTATTCCAGGATATCTTGGATATCCTCCTCCTGGAACTGGTATAGTTTCACAAGGTTATCAACAAGACCCTAACTGTCGGTTTCCATTCATAGCAACTTTGGGTTTACCTGATTTGTCATGCCTTACAAATGATCCCATCTATTATCATCCGTATTGGTTGCCAATGCCAAATAAGTTTCCCAGTGATATCCCGAAGTCTGAAGGAAAATCAGGAGAGGACCCTTCTAACCATGTCATGACTTACCACCTCTGGTGTGCATCCAACTCGTTGATCGACGATTCCATTCGATTAAGGCTTTTTCAGAGAACGTTAATAGGATTAGCTGCCAAATGGTACATTGAACTACCACGAGGCTCATTTAAAAATTTCGATGCTCTAGTAATCGCCTTATTAACTCTTTTTCAGTTGCCAGTCAGATATGACAATGGCACAAAATTATTAACTTCACTAAAACAATCTACATCTATGTACATATCAGATCATATACATGAATGGAGATGTAGAAGACATTTGGTGAATTTTTTTATTCTGGATTAGATATTAGAAAAATGGTTTATAAAATCGTTACTACCAAAAATCACTGAAGATGTAGCTAAAGGAGGAGTTGTTACAGAATAAAAAGTCATTGCTCAAGCTCAATACCTTGACTTGGTATATACCCAGTCAGGTACTTTGTACGAGAAAATTCTTGGTTTACCATGTCCTGGTCAGGTAATAGCAACTCCTTCAGGGTCTCATGCCACTGATGGTGTAATCAGTTTAGTTAGTATGAATAAAAGTAAGAAGAAATCTTCAAGGGTTACTTCTCCTATAATAACTCTCCCTGATTCACCAAAAGGAGATTCTTCCCTTGAAAATTCTGCCGACATTCATATTTTAGATTTGTCTACCACTAAGTCAAAATATGGAAATAAAATGAAAGGGAAGAATAAAACTAAACAAAATTCATCTCCCAAGGGAAAAACCAAGAAAAATGAACCGACTGATGACAAACGAAAACCTCGTTATCCTTGTCTTATCTGTGACGAGGATCATTTCACCAAGGAATGTTCACATAGGTCTGAGGTATCTAAGTTTGTCAAAGGTTCACCCACACCCATTGTCTTAAAGGATCCTTTTCCTATTCAAGGTATAAAAATGATTGGATCTTATTCTAATACATCAGAAGATATTTTGATGATGTCTCAAGTAATGGTTGCGACTTGATCACAAGACTATGGAAGTAAAAATCCTGTTACTGGTAAAGTAATAGAAAATTATAATTTAGCACTAGCTACTTCTCCTTTGGTTTCTGATCCACTTCATATCGAGAAACCCAATCCTGATCCAGTAATCAAACCACCTAGTAAAGTTGTACTTCAGAAATCAGCTTTCAATCCACATGCGAGAGCTGCTCAGAACTACAACATTGTTGAAGATTTAGTAATATCTCCTTTAGCAATGTCAGCCTTAGAAGTGTTGCAATCATGTCCAACAAAAAGGAAATTACTTTTATCAGCTATTAGAGCTATATATCTTCAGGATTCAAACCTTATGGTCTTCGATTTAGAAAATTTTACACCATGGCTCCGTCATCAAATGGATTTTTCAGATTCCAGTACTAGTAAAAAACATACATTTCTTTCGTACTGTTATCGATAAAGGAGCATCTACATGTATTATGTCGTTAAATTGTTGGAAATCACTTGGTTCTCCGACACTTAACCAATCCCTAAAAATTCTCAAATATTTTGACGAAAAAGGATTCCATCAATATGGAATTTTACAGGATCTACCTATAGAGGTCGAAGGAAAAAACTGTTAATTTAGATGTGGAAGTAGTTGATGGCCCTCTAGATTACAACCTTCTTCTGGGTCAAAGTTGGTATTATTCTATGACTACTATCGTGTCATTCGTATTTTGATTAATCATGTTTCCTTATGAAGGAAATATTGTGAAAATCGATCAACTCTAATATTATTCATCTAACCCAGCTTCTACAGATAATATTCAGCATATTGGAAATTTGACTATCCCATATGAGGATGTTGGAGTAGGTTTAATTAAAGATTCCACTTTAATGGAAACTTTTTCTATCCCTCCACCTAACGTACCGAGTACTATTGCTAATATCAATATGATTACATCAAGAAATATTCCATTTGATGATCCTTGGATAGTGCCTTTAGAGTCAAAACTGGATTTTTTCAATGGCACGATGCCTTTGAGTCCTTTTGAGATAGCATATCAAGTAGTACAATAATTTTCCAATCCACCATCAACGGATTTTGATCCAATGAATGTGATCAATGAAGAATCATTTTCACCATCAAGCTCAGCTATAACATCAATTCCTGATCCCTTTCAACAGGTGTTTTATACTGATGAAAGCATTTGTGAATTCTTGTCCATAGATGAATTACCATGGGATGATCTCCATCATAGGTCATCATTTTTACCTGAGCTTGATAAATTCAAAAATAAATTTTCATCTATTTTTACAATTGACCATGTCAAGGAACCTCAGAGTCCAATATCAATTACAAATTTGGATTCTGAAGTTAATTTGGGAAATATTTCTTTGACAGTTCCCATTGACATATTAGTTAAACCAGTAGTTGTTGAAAACATTGATATAGGTGCTTCTTGTATGTTAGATGAAATTACTACATATAAAGCCCTATTTCAAGAATTCCGTGACATATTTGCCTGGGCTTATGAAGAAATGCCAGGAATTGATCCCAAGGTTGTCATTCATGAAATCCAAACTTACTCGAATGCTAAACCCATTAGAAAAAAATTACGGCTGATACGTCCACGAAAAGCTACTGCCATCAAAGCCGAAGTTCAAAAATTACTAAGAGAAAGTTTTATTTATCCTATCCTGTTAACGGATTGGGTATCTAATATCATTCTTGTTACTAAAAAACAAGGAACTATACGAGTATGTGTCGAATATAGGGATATTAACAAAGCCTGTCCCAAGGATAATTATCCAACTCCTTATATCGACGAAATCATTGAAAATTGTGCTTGAAATGAAATATATTCATTCATGGATGGATTTTCCGGATACAATCAAATAAACATACTCCCTGCTGATCAACCAAAAACAACATTTATTTTTCCTTGGGGAACATTTCCTTGCAGTAAACTACCTTTCGGATTCAAGAATACTGGTGCAAATTTTCAAAGGGCAATGCCTTACGCTTTTCATGAAATTAAACACATTGTGCAACCTTATCTCGATGATTTAACTACTCATTCATTACATAGGGAAGATCATCCTACTCATTTACGGTCAATTTTTATGAGATGTAGGCATTATAAGATTCAATTAAATCCCCACAAATGTGTTTTTTGTGTGCAATCTGGTAGCTTACCGGGATTCATTGTTTTGAAGGATGGCATTTGAGTTGATCCCTCGAAGTTTGAGGCTGTTATCAATTTACCTCGTCCTTCCACACTTGCCAACTCCAAAGTTTGCAAGGGAAAGAAAACTTTCTGCGTAGATTTATCCAGAACTGTGCTGAGTTAACAAAAGGTTTTACCAGGTTTTTGAAATAGAATGTTCCTTTTATTTGGGATGAGATCGCTGATTGATATTTTGATGCTTTAAAACACGTGTTGACCCATGCACCGTTATTGCATCCACTAAATTACAGCCAGAATTACTTTTTATACCTAGCATCCTCTGATTCCACCATTGGAATGATATTATTTCAATAGGATGAATTCCACAACGAGCATGTGATTTACTATCTTAGTCAGAATCTCAATCCAATTGAGATTAAATATTCGCATGTGGAGAAATTGGCCTTGGCAGTAGTTCAAGCCATCCAATGCTTTTGTCACTAAATTTTGTTACGAAAAACAACTGTGATATCTAATTGCAACCCCATGATGTACGTTTTGACTAAGAAATTACTTGGGGGCAATACTCTAAATGGATTTCTATCCTTTAGGAGTTTGATTTAGAATTTGAAAAATCCAAATCAAAGAAATCTTTGGTGTTCGCAGAACTTATGTGTGACTTCCCAAATACTGAGATGGAAACTGTGGTAAAGCATCCGATTGCTGATGAATCTCTGTTTCTTATCAGTACGTTAGATCCTTGGTATGGAGATATCATCATTTATCTCCAAACCCAAACTTTTCAGCCTGAACTTTCACATTCAAATCAACAAAAGATTTGTTACCAATCTCAGCAACACAATATTGTTGGAGACACACTTTATCATCATGGTGCGGTTTCTGTATTTCGACAATGTTTAACTCATGAAGAGGATGAACGAGTTTTGAATGACTACCACTCTAGAGCATGAGGATGTCATATGTTTGGGTACGCCACAACCCAAAAGATATTGCACACTGGTTATTTTTGGCCATCATTATTCAAATATTGCATTCTCGCGGTCCAAAAATGCCACAACTGTCATATATTTGATCGAAAGATGAGTGCACCACAAGCTCCTCTTCACCCCATAATTTTGTCGGTCCTTTTGAAAAATGGGGCATTGATTTCATTACATGTAACCCTCACTCGACTGAGGGGCATGGGTATATTATTCTCGCAGTAAATTATTTTACCAAATGGGTCGATGCGATGCCTACATTTGCGGCAGATGGAAAAAATGCAGCTACGTTTGTATTCAATCATGTAATTTCTTGATTTGGTGTACCTCAAGATATTATTACTGACCAGGGGAGTCATTTTCGTAATATAATGATGACCGAAATTTTTGACCAACTCGGCCTGCACCATGATAACTCTTCTCCATATTACCCGCAGGCTAATGGTCTGGTTGAAGCCATTAATAAAGTTTTAACCACTATGATTAAAAGGATAATCGGAATTCATAAATCGAATTGGCATACCATGATTTTTTCCGCACTTTGGGCATACCAAAACTCAACAAAAACTGCAACAGGGTTCACTCCTTTTCAACTAGTTTTCAGTTTAGAAGTTGTGTTACCGGTTGAATACGAAATACCGTCACTCAAATTAGCCATAGAGTTACTACCAACTACTTATGAAGAGGAAAAACGCTTTTTGTACTTAGCACAATTAGATGAGACTCGGCGCACTGCTGCATTAGTATTTGAAGCTCATAAAAAACACATTAAAGCTCACTATGACCAAAGTGTTACACTTCGTTTTTTTTCAGAAGGTGACTTAGTTTTGGTATATAATCAAGCTAACGATAAAATAGGAGTTGGGAAATTCAAACCAATGTGGCATGGTCCTTATATTGTCAAGCGAGTGCTCGCAAAAGGGGCTTATGAATTGACTGGTTATGATGGAGTCTCTTTAGATAAACCCATAAATGGACTTTATCTAAAGAGATATTATCCTTGATTCTTGTGTGAAGATCTCACTTGTACATTAGTTATTTTTCTAGTTGGATGCCTTAGATTAGATGAGTGTGTCTAGTTTAAAGTTTTCTTTTACTACTATCACTGCTTATCTTGATTACTCTCGATATTGTATATGTCGACATCCCTTCAAACATACATTGGTTTTGCTCATGTTGCCTGTCATAGTACATGGAATATTTCTTCCGCAGCCTGGGTTATCTATTCACCCACTGATGAGTTATTTTCTATGCATGCGGTAAGCCTTCGTCAAACAACGAATAATGTTGCAGAATATAGCGCAGTGATTGAGTTATTATCTGATGCCATTTCATTTGGCGTTCAATTTTTGATCGTTATGCTAGATTCAGAACTCATTGTATTTAATTTAAACGAAGTATACACAATTAAAAATCCAGTGTTACTGAGATTATTTTTGAAGGTTCGTCTCTTGGAAAGGCAATTTGATTACATCAAATATCAACACATTCCAAGAAATTTAAATAAATTGGCTGATGCATTAGCTAATAATGTTATAAATAGACATTTTCAACATTAAAAAAGTAAATCAAAACAACATTCGATATGTGTTGAACAACATAGCCAGCAAAAGTATTAACATCATAGATAAGAGTTTGTGTTTTCAAAAAATATTACATCGTCTGCGACCATAGGTTTAAAACACCTTATGATCTGAAAGATACTGATACAAAAAACAAAAATACATTAGTCTGCGATGATCATCCACTATCCGTGGTGATGTTCATGAAAGTAAACTATCGCCCGTGCCACCCTACGTAGGAATCTCCTAAACTGGCCAAGAACACCAACGACTTGTCTCTGTAGACGAAGAGGAATATCATCCATCGATGTGTCTGGGATATCTCTAGTCAACCTTTCCAGGTTATGCTCTAAGTCAGTAAGAATTTTTGCTGCCTGGTTTTTTGGCTGCGCAACAGGCTCTGTTGGCTTCCTTTCGAAGCGGCGGAGAGTGGCTGGCCTTCGTGGACCAACATCTACATTTACAATTTTTGTTATCAGTATTGGACGATTGAAAAATAAAATAAAAATTAGAGTTAAAACACATAAAAACAATTCATTTACCTTATTCATCCCATTGTGTCCCTGGAGGTAAGGACATCTCGGGGTCTCCTCGAAAATCTATGCCTGGATATGGGAAATCCTCAATATCAAATATTTGGTTCTGCAACCAATGAAAGTATGCTGGACTGAATCGAACTACCACACAGCCATCACCACCACGGCGAGCCATCAGTGCCATCGATCATACCATACGAGGCTCTCTAGGTTCACCATGGTCGACATAGATCAACTGAGGGGCGAGAGATGGAATCCTCTCCAAAGTGAAAGATATCAAGATAGCACCATACCCAAAGTTTTTCAACTTTGAGTTTTTTGCTCTAGTCAATTGACCTTTCATATTGGTCAGCATCCCTTCACACCAATTGAAGATAGTACCTCTGTAGCATTTGAAAACTATCTTCATTTGTGACTTGGTAGCCACATGTGGAGCTGTGTTCCCACATAATCTGGTCAAGGTGAATGCAATGAATTTAAGATCAAGTCATATGATATTTTTTATATCTATACGGTTGTCTTTGGGATCAACTTCTTCATTGCATAAATCTCGTTTATAGCTAGCAATAGGCAAGGCACCTTGCCTAGCTCCAAACAAAGAGACATGTTCACCTCTTTTGGATAAACCAGTGAGGAAGTAAATGTCTTCAAGCTCAATTTCTAGCTTGTAATCACCGATGATAAAAAAAAATTCGTGGACATCCCATTTGTTCACCAGCCAGTTCATTAGCTATACTTGCGCCCTCATGCCCTGAATTTCCCAAAATTTGTATTATCCATAATTTCTCAACACATTGTGTCTGGATTATTCATGGCCACATCGTCTACCTCTTCATGCTCATGTTCTCTCCACTCCAACATTTTGCAATGACCTGCAAATGGATGCATTTGAAGGTTAGGAGCTTTTAGAGTGAAAATTTTTAGCCGTTTTTGAGAGAATTTAATAAATTTCCTTTTCCCATGGTGCCTCCACAGTTTTTATATAGGGACAGTGCGGACCCCCACATGCACCCTTCATAAAAACTGCAGTAGCCTGATAATTTTCCTTTAAGAAAATTATGGGGTCCGTAGGTAACCAATGGACAACCCGCGGATCCCCGAGAGCGAAATTTTGAACCTTTTTCCCCTCAAAATTATTTTAAAAACTAAAAAAGAGAATTCAAATGGATGAAAATGAAGATAAGAGTGTTGTGGATTACCTGGATCTGACAATTTTCGATTTGAGCAGTTGATTCTCTCGTTATCACCTCTGGAATGTTTTTTCCCAGAGCGTTCATCTTTCAACTCTGAATACAAAAGGTGAAAATGACTTTTTTGAACTACTTTTTATAAGATTTTTTGAATGAATAAAATATTATTTTATTTGTTTTCCACTTTAAAAAGTTAATTTTCAAATTTTTTTACTTATTGGAAACATATATGTTTAATTTTTCGAGTTTATGTGTAGAAAACAGGTTTGTCAGGTGAAAAGATTATTTTGATGATGAGTACACTTTGTCACTTTTTCGGGCTCTTGAAAATTACGAAAAAAAGAGAAACCTGGGAGCTCTCTTTTAAGCCCTTTTCAGGCTCTCTAAATATGAAAAGATTGCCGAGTACTTAACTATTTGAACTTGTTAAAGAAAATGAACAGTCGTCCCTTCAGTATAAGTTTATCACTTTTCCTGACTGAAATGGAATATTTACGAAAAAGGTATACGTTGATTAATCATGGTCAATAGAATTCTCTCATGCATTATTTGATCCCTTTTCAGGCTTGAGAGACTAAATTTATGAAAAAGTACATCCATGGAGTTTTCTTAAGTTTTTCTTTTGACTCCCTAAAAATGAAAAACACTGAGTTTCACCTATACTAGACTCGTTAAAACTAAACAGTAAAGAACCTGTCGATAAAAAACAGGAACGGACCACTCCTTCTTAGGGTTTGATTTTAATACTAAGTTGGAGTCATCTGAAGGATGAGCTTACATGACAAGCAAATGTTATCCTCCTCAAGCTTGTAAAAAATAAAGAGGTACTTGCCAGAAATGGTGGGGAATAGAGAGAAAATGAATCCAGTTGTCACACTTAGTTTCAAAAAGTTGTATACCACTCGTGAACATGACACTTTTGTCACAATCATACTAGTTTGGGAAAATCCTTTGGTGAAACATCTAATCAAACCACATTGAAAATATTTAGTTGGTTTCTGAGTATTAGCTTTAGGTCAATTGTTACCAAACCATTTGCAGTGTTGTTATGTGTTCAAGAGGACAGTTTAAATAAACCATTCATTGCAAACATTTGTCTCCATTCACATTGGCCATCCTTGAGTCAGTCCTTGCAAATATTTCTTCAAAACTTGATCTAATGGTTTCGTGTCATGGGTTTTCCTATGAAAGATCACTTTCTATCGATGACAACTCATCATCTAGAAATTTGATCTAGAATCCTACCAGTACCTTAGGATCTAGATGCCATAATGGTAGGTTTCTTGCCTTCGACGACAGGTTTCATCATTGACCTTCGATCGACTGATTCTGTGAAATGTTCGAATTCAGATCATATATTCATATTTCATAGATTGTACTGAGTACTTTGAGAGCCATTGTCATTATTGGTGGTTTCTATCATAGTTGTTAACAGTTCACATCATTGAATGGTAATCAAGTGGTTTCTACCATGTTCGACTTCGACATAATCAATCGCATGGATAGAATCGTACTAGTTCGAGAAGCAAAAATCAAGACCTTGGATCTCGTTTCCACCATCCAGGCCGCGAGGAGTTTTATTATTCATCATACAATAAACTACTTATGACAGATGGCTATGTCCATGCTGTGTATACTATTAATGTAATTCTAAAATCATTCATGTATCAAAACATGTAGTTATTTTTGATCTGACTATGGGAATGCCTACCTCAGGGATCACACACACACACACACACAGATATATATATATATATATATATATATATATATATATATATATATATATATATATATATATATATATATATACATATATATGTTTGCATTGAATGTTTTTATAGGTTTCAACCAGTACGTCTGCAACCCAATCCTCGGAATGATAAAGCACTTCACTCTTCAGAACTACTTCAAACTTCGCGCTTTAGGGGGAAATCTGTTACACAAAAAATTGTCACCATGACATTTAGCTGTCTATATGGGTTCATCATTACATATTTTATGCTCCCTTAGAGGCCAAAAATTATAAATTTCCTAAACCAAATCTTGGAGTTGGAGAAAATCTCATTCGCCCTAAAATGCCTAACCGCATATTCCTAACTTCATTTCTTGCAGTACCGCAATTTATTGCTCTAAAAAATATGGCACATCCACCGCACGTTTTGTTTATTAAAAGCGTGGACCCTGTCGAAGGTAAAATAAAGAAAAATTAAGTTCTAGAAGCCAGTCGTCGAATATTCTCCCGGTTCGAGGGTGTGGAAGTGTTATCTAGTCGAGCTTGACCTTCCATTCATGAACCTCTATCCATTCGATGTTGATTATCCACTTAATTGTTGGAGCTAAAATCCATTTGTAGAAACCTTTATCCCTTCATATTGCAAGCTGACTACCTCTACATGCCTTATAAATTGAGATCATGTTTCAGTCTCGAGGGTACTTAGAACTTGGTTATTTTGAGGTGAATTGCTGAAGAAATTATTCTCTCTATACTTGGCATCAATGGTATGAGAATGATTACATACTCGTATCCATAGTTTTATGCTAGTTTGGAGAGGAGAAGGCTTGTCAAACCAATGGAAAATGGTTGTTCAGGACCCTGGAAGAACCTGTATGACATCAAGGCGACAAGGTTGTAAGTTTACTTCTTATCATACAAGTTAATGCAAATGGATTCTATTTTCTCATTAAGTTGTTCAGGTATCTATTTGATTAATTTAGTTCTTGGATTCCTTGATCATTGAGATAGATTAGTGTTTCTGAATTATTATATCTTTCAAGTGCTTTTAATCCTTTTTCTTGTCTTTGATTACGGATCCCATGTGGATTGACTTCTTTGGAGCAATGGGATTGAAGATCAAAATAGCTTGAAGAACTTCAGGTAAGTCTATATACGTGGTTAATTAATAATTATTAAGCATAATGGTCTAGAGAAAATGGTCTACATTTGTCTGTTTGTTTCTAGATATCCTTGGGATACTAGGGAGATTTCTCTTGTCTGCAAGTTTATCGATACAAGGAACACATCTATAGCTAGACCTCTAAAATATATGCGTTATGTTTCAATTCTTCCTTAGGTTGATTTAATTCATTTTAAAGTTGATCTTGAATTAATGTTGCGATTTCAAAGCCTTACCGAATGTGATCTCGAATTCTTAATGCACAACTACATGCAAAAGAAAGTCATTCCAATTCAATGAAATCTAGCTAAGAGAGGGATAGTAGTTCATAACAAAGAAACGATCAAATGAACCATAAGAATAATTTCACTAATTCATCTAAGAAAACCAAAAAATAACACGAAAAAATCTTTCCTCATTCACTAAAAGCTACTAATGCAAAAGAAAATTTTCCGTTTTCAAACTAAGAGAAAGAATGCAAATTTTGTCTTTTTAGATGAATGAGAAGCACAATGCACTATTACACTAAAAGGAAAAATGAACACTAGTTTTGATCAATTAGAATGCAATGATCTAAAGTAAAGGGATCAATCCAATACAAACATCAAACACACTCAAAACATAGATGCACTCCTTCAAGAAAAAGGGTCTTTTGAACCGATTTAGCGAGCAACGTAATCTATGCTCAAGGTGATGGATGGAGAGCTAAAGGAAAACAAAAGTGATCATTCAAAAAACCAAAGATATGTAGAACTGAAAGAAAATGAAAATAATCATAATGAACTAAACGACAAAACCAAATTGCACAAACTCAACTAGAAGGTAAGTGAGGAGAAGCGAAAAAATGGCGAGGAGACACCCAGAAACCATAGGATGGAAAAATCCACTGATTAGATGAGGGACAAACATCTGAGAAGAAAGAGGCAATAGGGTCAAAAAAATCTCAGTGGACCAATTGGAAGATAAAAATCCAACCCAGAGGCAAGAGAAACTAAAAAAACTCAGAAAAAATACTAAAATTTAAACCTACAGGGTTTAGCACACCTGTTTAGCTATAATCCACACTAAACAGAGGTTAGCGCACTTGTGACAAAAGCAACAAGTGCCACTTTGCACGACTATTCAAGGAATAGCAGTGTCGAGCTAGAAAACCATGGGAAAAAATAAAAACCACTGAGCAGAGGTCAGACTTGACACTCTAGGACTGAACAGGATGGATGACAACAGTCAGACAGGAAAAACAAAGCAGAAAAATGATGAAACGACCAAAGTTGACTCAACAAGCAAAACACTAGACAACAACGAGGGACGAGAAACACACTAATCCCCAGCGGAGTCGCCAACTTGTTGTGCAGGTAAATCCCCTATGTGGACAGAGGCGATCCCTCTAGCCCTAGGGTGGGTCTAGCAACAAGGGAACATGCTAATCCTTCAGATTCCTCGTTTATGAAAGAGCGGGTTGGGATAGATACTAACTTTGTTCCAACATTCTTGTCGTAGCTTGTGGCAGCGATCTCCTAACCTTCTTCTTCACATGTCGCAATTCTTCAGCAGTAATATCTGTGTGCTTTCACAAGGATCAAAGAATGATGGCAGGATACAGAAACATACTTGCATTCATAGCTATTTAATTGGTCAAGGAGAATCAAACGTATTGCATAGGATTAAACATATCAAATGCAAAATGGGAACCAAAAAATCAGTCATGTATTAATAAGTAGAGAGAAGAAGTTTACAACCAAAAGAGCCTTGACGTCACAACCTCCTTCGACGGGTCCAGTCAAACGCATCTCAAGCATTTTTTTGGGATTAGACTTGGCAAAGCAATGGGTCTAGACTCTCTCTTGATAATGGATTCTTCTCTGCTTTACTCTCACACCAGCAATAGTAAGGAATGTTTATCTAGTTGAAACTATGTGAGAAGGATGTATTTATAGGAGAGGAGGAGGTGGTTTGAGATCCCACATTAGGTGGAAAGGGAGGCCTTCAATTTTCGAGAGTTGCTCAAGTAAAGAAAAACAAGGACGGAAAGGTTTGATGTTATTTAGTCAAACAAACCATGATGACTCCCCTCACGAAGTGGTTGGGAATGGAAACTTCGCTTCTATTTTAAAAAAATTTCCAAAAACAGCTTGGCGTGGGCAATCCACTGAGACAGGGTGCCAATGGGCGTGAGGCCCAGTGCTAATTTCTCTATGGGCACGAGGCCATAACTGCCTACCAGTGCAGACCCAAAATAATATGTTTTTGAGAGTCTGCTCCAGGAATAGTCAACAGAGGAAATGTTATTTACATGCCAAGGGATGCAATGACACTTTTTGCAAGGTATGAAAATACACAGAAGTCACAAAAATGGTCTCAATGCGGGAGGGAACATCCACGGTTCGGTGACAAAATGTTGTGTAACAAAGAGGTTAGAATAAAAAAGTAGCACAATTTCATAGATGAAGTTCATGAAGATCCAATTCATAACATAGATGCTTTGGGGTGCATGGGCCTATGATGTACACCAATTATTATATATATATATAAAAAAAATGTTAGGACTGCCAATTGGCGAACACTATGCAAGAAGGGAGATGAACCAACTGCATATTATCTTTCATCATACTCGAACAAATATCCAATATTTGTGCCTCACAATTGAACTTCAAATTATCCATTATAGTCACAAGATTTGTAAGGCTCTTCAGTGGTTTTCTATTTCCCCCAAGAAATTCATTCCTATTACAAATATTAACAATCCCATTGTTTGACCCAGTGGAAAATACATTACAGTAGATTAAAAGGACCAAAGTTGTACTATTATCTCAAAGTTGTACTATTGTTTAACCTCATCATCCCCCTACAAATACATTTCCATAGAATCTCAATGATATACCTGTTCATCTCCCCACAAACTTGGAAATTATCTTCCATTATCATTTAAACAAAGCGCACGAATGTTCCATTCATTTTCAAGGTCCCAATCAACTGTTTAGTTTTTCTGGAAATCATATTTATATAGCTATTATTCTCAAGGAATGCAATCATGCTGGAGTTTATTGGTTGTAGCATCCAGGTGGCACCACAACTCTTCATCATGTTTTTTGAAAAGATCTGTCATTTGTGCCATCATGTTTTTTGAAAATATATGTCATTTGTGCCATTGTAGATGTTATGAATATAATTCATAATGAATATAAAAAATATAATTATTAAATAGTCAATTAAGGATTATGTTAGTAGTCATTAAGTTAGTGAAAGGGCATGTCTAAGAGACATGCCCAGTCATGAAAGGTCACCTACGTAGGTATATAAGTAGGGCCTCATTGTAACATTTTATCAGCTATCTCATATCTTTTATAATATAATATTTGTATCCTCATGGATGTCTTTGTATTCCAATTTTTCTAGAGTATTTTAACCTAATAAGGAACTTTGTTCGCTTCATTTGGTATCAAAGAAGTTAAACGAGCCTTGACTTAAACAAACACACGTGGAGCTATGCTCCTTGATCCAGTCTTTGGTGATAGAAATCGTCAACCTTGTTGTGTCGTGGCTGACGTTCCTGTAATATGGAGTTTCTCATTTTAACTTTTCAGGCACTGGCCATAATAAAAAAAAGAGAGAAAAACAAACAAGAATTTTTGAAAAGAAACATAAAAAAGGGAGAATAATTTATATAAAAAAATTAAAAAAGTATTAAAAAAGGAAAAATTTATATTAAAAATAATAAAAGAGTGAAGGAAAGGTCAAATTATATTAAAAAAAAGAAAAAATAAAAGACATATATAAAGAAGTACACATACATACATGCAAGACAATTTAAAATTAAAAAGAGAAAAAATAAGGAAGAGTAGGTAAGTTTACTTTGATTATTCTTTCGTTGGTTTTACAAGCTCGTGGTTTTGGAAGCCCATGGTAATTACTTATGGTATTTACAGGTAAAATAAAGTAAAGGAGTAAAAAATCTATGCAGATGATGAGATTTACTTTTACGTGGAGAAATACACATAAGTGGACATATATTTTATAGGTGAATATATGTGAATAGCCACATTTCACTAGGGTGGTAACCTTTCAAAAAAAAAGGAGTTAAAAAAAAAAAATCAATTGTTAAAAGAATATATATATATATCTATATATATATATATATATATATATATATATATATATATATATATATATATATAGATATTAATTTAATTAATTAAATTATTAAAAAAATATAAAAAAATTGAAGGAATAATAACCTCATTAAAAAGAAGAAGAGAAATTTAGGAAGGTTTACCTTAAAAACACTAAAAACTCAATTCAACAGACAAAATGAAATCAATCATTGATGAAAAGGAAATTAAATCCAATTCAGGAAGGAAAGAAGGAAGATTTCCTAAAAATTATAGTATTTTAAAAAATACAAGATGAAGAAATTATTATCCATAAAACTTTGAGGACAAAGTTTTGAAGGAAGGGCCAATTCATAATAAATAAATAAATAAAAGTTGATATATTAAATTGTGACGAAAACAAATGAAGAAAATGGTGCATGATTGAACTGAAGAAAAGTGTCAACTATAAGCTTTGAGGACAAAGCTTTTGGAGGAAGGGGCAATGTTATGAATATAATTCATAACGATTATAAAAAATATAATTATTAAATAGTCAATTAAGGATTATGTAAGTAGTCATTAAGTTAGTGAAAGGGCATGTCTAAGATACATGCCCAGTCATGAAAGGTCACCTGCGTAGGTATAAAAGCAGGGCCTCATTGTAACATTTTATCAGCTATCTCATATATTTTATAATATAATATTTGTATCCTCATGGATATCTTTGTATTCCAAGTGTTTTGGAGTATTTTAACCTGAGAAGGAACTTTGTTTGCTTCAATAGAATGAATACAGACCGTGTCGTTGTCCAATTTCTATCAAAAAAGATCCAGAAAATTACTCAACAACTCCGCTAAAAAAGATGCATCTGCTTCTGCATTGACCTGCAAATATGTAAAGTTAGACGAGCAAGAAAATAGAATACAATATGCTTAGAAATTATATCTTCTAATAAATTTAATCTCCCGGCTTGAAAAAGGTGTGGTTCTGCAGTGGCTTTTGTGAAAGTTGCAACACGAAAGTAATATGTTATAACTTCATAGCCCAAAATGGAAAGCATTAACCAGTTGTGGCTATTTATCATTTGCAAGTAAAAGCTGGAAACATATATTGGAATAATGGTATGAACACAAACATAACACCTACTTTTGTCTTGGGTTGAATGTAAATAATCCTAAGATTATTTCCAGTTGTGGTCAGTTATCATTTGCAAATAAAAGTTGGAAACATATATTGGAATAATGGTATGAACACAAACATAATACCTACTTTTGTCTTGGGTTGAATGTAAAAAAATCCTAATATGACTTGTTTTAGATTATAAATTTTGCACAAATTATTGGTGTGCTTTCCATGTGTTTCAAGATGTTATTTTGATCTTGTTGATTGTTTCATACATGCATAACAAAAAATGAGAATTCACTAATAACTAAAGATTTAGGTCTTTCTAGTTATATATGCCTTTTACACAAATGCCAACATTTTCACTTAAATCAATTATTCAAGGGAGCATAATTCTATCATTATTCCCTCTTACAAATAGGGTGTAGGTTGCCTATAAAATACATACAAAGAAATATGACATGCATCTACTCACAGAATACACATTGAAATGGATGTGTTATGATTCATATGTGTTATTAATTGCCTTATTTTTATTGATGGAAACTTAATCTTTATGGATTATGAAAATTTATATTATTTACTTG
This sequence comes from Pinus albicaulis, assembly GCA_034641835.2. Lineage (NCBI taxonomy): Eukaryota > Viridiplantae > Streptophyta > Pinopsida > Pinales > Pinaceae > Pinus > Pinus albicaulis. The sequence continues at coordinate 600,026,910 of CM076581.1, read as the reverse complement.
AAATAAAGAAGAGATGATTTGTATAATTGATACATATATTTTTCCCTCTATTTTGTTACAGTGTGAAGAGCCTTGCAAGGTTTGTCACTGCACAACAAAAACATGGTTCTGGCATATTTTTGTAAATTAGATGCAAAATGTTGATCAAATAAACCTACCTCTAGAAGTGTTGATTTCTTTTTTGGGCTTAATATGGTTCAAATTTAGTCTTAGGATATTTTATTGACAAAAAAAGCATCAGTGTCAATTAAAATATCATATTATGTTGTATCATTCAATGAACCTACAGAATACTCTGATGTTTTCTGAAAAATGCCTACTAATCCTTGTGTAATGCATAAAAATAATGCAATCAACAACTTGCCTGTAAGATCCAACACTTTATTTTAAAGCTTTTTCCATTACATTGTCTCTTTGTTGCGTTAGGGGAATTTTGAGGTCTAAAATGGGCCTCCTAAGAAAAATGTAAACCAAAATAAACTTTATAAGAACCAATAGGATTCAAGATGATGATGTCAACCATGGGGGATGATTCACCATTTTTTTAAGTACAAGGTTAAAAATATTAAATAATAATAAAATAATAAAACTACTTTTTCAACTCATATTTTCAACTTATCTCCCAAATGTTTGACTCAAATTTCGAGCAGCAGTACTCGTTGGATGCAAAGTTTAATTCTTCATCCAAGGAGTACCCATGTTGCATACTATCAATGGACCCTACTACATGAAAAATGAGAAATGTATTTCTCATTTTTCATGTAGCAGAGTCCATCAAAAGTATGCAACATGGGTACTCCTTAGATGAGGAATTAAATTTTGCATCCAACAAGTACTCCCACTCGAAATTTGAATAAAATCTTTGGGAGATAAGTTGAAAATACGAGTTGAAAAAGTAGTTTTTTCTTTTCTCCCTCTAACATTTGATGATGTAATCAAATATTATTTTATTATTTCCACTATTATTTTATATTTTACATAGGAGGCCCATTTTAGACCTCAAAATTCCCCTAATGAACTTCTTCCTGAGTTATTCATGCTGTAGAGCTTAACAGCTTCATAAAAATTAATAAAATGTTAGCAATGATTTTCTCAGAAACATAAGATTTATCACACTTCCCCAGAGATTGCACAACAGATGTCATCCCAACAATATCAAGGATAGTGCTAGCACATTTAAGTATCTCTTCTGAAAGGTTATCATAATCTATCTTTAATATTTGATACCAAGTATTCGACAAGATTATTCATAAAATATCTAACAAGGTGCAGTACAAGAAGAAGACTCAAGTTAAATTTGTAAACTAATATTATCCAATACCAAATTTATCTGAATTTTAGACTTCAAGCCTTAAACTGATGAATCCCAAAAATAATATTCCTTTGGTATGCGTGTCTTGAAGCTCCCTTAATTGATAAGTTTGGCCTTCTACAGCTTGATCACAAGGACATTTTTGCATCGGATTATTCCAATTCATTGGCTTATTAGTAATAAGAAAAAAAATATCTATTTGTTCCACCTACACATTCAACATGAAATGACATGTTATAGAGTTCAGTCCTCAGGTTTTCATTTTGACGACTAGAGTCATTAAGGGACATCCAAGCCTTGTGGCATTCATTTTTCTTCAATTCATACTCCCTAGTAAGCTCTTCAATCTTCCTTTCATACTCTGCTATAAATTTGGGAGTTTATATTCTAATTTGAAAACTGATGAAAAAAAATAATTTTAATCCATCTCAAGAGTATTTAAAAGGAGTACAAGGATGGCTCTGCTAACATCTCTCAGCAACCCATGTTCCCCGTTTTTTTCAGTCGTCGCTATATGGAATTGTGCATTCAAATGTCCTCCATTTGCATTTCCTATAGCCACATGAAGGATACTTTTGAGACAGTCAAGACTTCCCACCATCTGTGATTTCATTTATGGACTGCATCATCAAATTACAATAACTGAACATATCATATCAATTTACCAAAATGATAAAATCTATAATGGTAGTAAGGTTCAATTGGATCTCCCCAAGCAAAATAAATCATTGCAATGTTGTTTGATTTTTTCAAGAACTCATAAATCAATTTCTTTTAAAACATTATAGCCAATTGGAGATACCTTAAAAATAGATTATGTTTTCAATAGTGCAAATCCATAATATAACATGAAAAATTGCAATAAGGATGTTTTGGTTCTTGTGCCCCATCTTCTTCAGTTCCTAAAACAGATAATATGTCAATGAAACTGGATACACAAGTTGCTTGAAATCCTTTTCTCTATGAGAATATGTATCTACATGACCAGAATGTGAATCCTCCCAAGTAAGTGAATACAAAGCTAGAGGAATATTCTCATTATACTTTTTCCTCAACTGCAAGTGAAAATTCAATCAGAGATTCTAAGGGAAAGTCTGGCAGTGCTCCTTCTAGTTTTGTTTTCAGCTTTAGATGTAATGAGAGAGTTGAGAAGCGTAATTTTTTCAGAATTCAGAATTCTTTGATATTCCTCCTTTTTCATTACTCTACATTTCATACATCTGCAGAAGGCCTCAGCTTATGCAAGGCTCACATGCATAGGTTCTTCTACAACTTCAGTCCAGTGCTTGCTTGAATCCACCAATGACCATGTTGTTGGGAACATGAATCAATTCTATGAAAAATATGAAAGATCTTGTTTTCTCCAGAGGTTATGGTTTGGGTAGCCCCCTGATTGATGAAGCACAGGAAATCCTTGATAGAAACAGGCTTTGCAACTACCAGAAATAGCTCTGAAGCTTTGGTATGAAATACTGGGCCCTCATTATCCCACACAAATGTAGTCAAATCCCATGAATCAACCCCTAAATCTACATTACTGGCTTCAATCATTACTTCTGGTTCAATATTATGGTCCATGGAAATCATAGAAATTAGACCCCTCTATGATATTAGGAGTGGTGATTTCTTGATGCCCACTGGTATATCCTAAAATGAAATTTTCTTGTCCTGAGTTATCATGTAAATGAGATTTTCTTGATGCATTCTCTCATGCTCAATCACAATGGATGGAATCCTAGTGGTCACTTTTCGTTTGGCTGTCTCTTCAATATCATCATTATTGTTCTTGTCACATAGTTGATCAATGCTTCTTTGGAGGGCCAATTGGGTGGCACAGGTGGATTTCCATGGCAATGTGAAGGATCCAGGACATTAGGATCGATGCCCCTTGAAAACACATTGTCCAAATTGGATGCTTATTTTTCTCCCATTATCTTCAGTTTGGTTAAGGCACAAACATGTTCACTCTACACATCCATTGAAAAAATTAACTCTTCCTGATTAGATAATGCAAGAAATTTTTAAATCTAGTCTCTATAAACACCCAATGAATAAAAATGAATGTAGAAACAGGCGTGAGTCATTTTTCACTGAGACATACAATTTAATAATGGCTTACTTATTAAAAACTAAAGGACAAACATCAATTTCTTTTGCATTGTCCCATAATATTTAACTATGTTTCATAAATATGTTTGATATATGTGGATGACCATATAATTCCATGTATGTGATTAATGGAGATAAAAATTAGTGGGGGCAATTTTTTTGGCATTTTAGCTCAATATGAGAATAGAGATCTCCTAAAAGTCAAGAACATAAATGTATTGATGTGGTAAATATTGTGATAATTTTCCCAATAAAATATGATCCTAATATTAACAAGGGGGTTAAGAATAATTTTATTATATTCCATGTTAAGTGGACATATATCAATGTGTAGAATATGTGGGAGATACCATTAATTCAAGAAGAATAGATGGTGAATATTGAATAGTGTGCATATGGAAATAAGACAATTTCATATAGAAGGATGAATTATTTTACAATGGAATAATAACTTCTTTTTTTTACATGGTAAGGATTTGTCCCATTCCAAAGTAATTAGTATCAAAGTTTGTGTTCTTGAATTTTGTAATAAAGGCAATTAGACTAGCTTTATTAAAGAAGTATGTTGTAACAACATTTCTCCAAAAAAATTACCCTCAAGGTGAAGAGATGTTAATTTGTAGGAGAAATCTAGAACTCGTGATCACAATTTCAATGAATACTCATTCCCAAAATCACCCTTCCAACATCACAAACATTTAGCATCAACCATTATAAATATAAACTAGATTTCCATGATGGAGAAAAAGAGGACTCAAGCCACTCTATCCTTTATAAAGAGTCATATGATTAATATAAATAATATATTATAGTAAAAATTTTTAATATTGTTTCTTGAGATGACTAATGCCACTACTAATCCTAAAAACTTTGACAAGGCAAAATTCAACCACCAACAAATCCTCCACTAAGCTTACTAGCCATTAAGGTTAATAGCCCCTAAACTTAGAATACTATTTAGACCTAGCTGAGCTATCTTAAGAGGTGGATAGATTTAATATAATGGAGGAGGAAATGATCTTAATAGGTGGATAGATTTATTATGGTGGAAGAGGAAAGTATGGTTTAGAAATTGGCACAAATCTTGTTGATGTGACCAAGTCCCTTTCACAATGACAATCACAAGTTAAGAAGAAAGATGAAGATGATGATAACAAAAAAAAACATGAGAATGATAATTCTATGATGATGACACAAAAAAACATGAGTATGATAAGTCTCGTAACATGATTATGATAAGTCTCCTCCACTACCTCCAGAGAACAAAATTATACAATCAAAGCCATGGCATGAATAAATAACAATGATCCTCATCCACATATAGATAATCAACATCAACATGGAGATACTCCTCAGTGATTTCAATTGAAAAAAAAGCACAATGATATCCTTTTTTGTATCCATGTTGGATCATATTTTCTCTTCATCTTTTCGTCCTGATGACAGATTGATTGGTTCGAAACACGTCGGAAATCAATGCTTTTATGTGATGGATCTGGAAGATAGATACCTAAACAGTTATACTCCCAAAAGCCTCCATTAAGATATCACCTTTGTTCTCACATGATATAAAGAAGAAGTCATTGAACTAAAAAATATACCAAACATAAGATAACTTGTAAGGATATTCTTAAGAAATTGAACCTATATTTTGTTCATGCACTGCTACAAGTGAAATCTATGCTCAAGATAGATAGGTGGTAGAGATGGTACTAAATATCGTGTACAAGGACCACCCCAATTATATATACAACCAAATCTACAAGAACCACCAAAGAATGATATGTTTTCATGGTTGCCGAAAACCAGAGCTACAGAAAACACAAAACAAAGATTTGTTTTTATAGTTCGTGGTCGTTGATAGACCACGAAATAATACAGAATGGAAGCCAAAATATAACAAACAACACAATGGTAATGGGTACGTCTAGAAACGATTTACTCTCTCCACATTTTTAATGTCCTCCTTGAACCGAGAATAAAAGAAAGACTATTTCCATCTAAAGTAAGAATAAATCATACAAGAATTTAGATACCAGAAAGAATGGTAAATAGGGAAGTTAAAACAGAAGAAATGGTGCAGGAGTTAAGAGTGCTCAAAGAATTTATGAATAGTAATTTAGAAATAATAAATATATTATTTAAATAAAATTGAGTAAATAGTAAATACAACTTAAAAAACAACATCATATGTAATCCCACATAAATTGAGAGAATCATATCATGTAGGTGTTCATATCCCTAACCATAGGAAACAGAGAAAAACCAATTGCAAGTTAAAACAAAGGAGCTGCAAGAAACTGAGATAAATATGCTTAGGAAAAGTTTGACATTTTGATTTAAAACATATCCCACGCCACCACTCTATCATGAAGTAGCTCTACCAAAGGTTGAGCCGAAGAAGGTACCTCTTACCCGCCCAAAATCACCCAAGTTAGGGCGGAGAAAGAGCTATGTTGGTGTAGAATCTGAAAGTGTTCCAAATCAAGTCTGTAGAACATCTGGCTCTAGTTTGGATTAGAAAAAGAGTAATGGGTATGTTCAGAAATGAAGATAACTGCAGATAAGGGCATGGAAAAAAATAGAACTGTTGGGATATCATTAAAAAGGGAATCTTTTGAAAAATCTTTATCGTCAAAATCTAGTGAAATACCTTTTAGCCTCAAACAACAAATATAAAGAAATCCAAAGGATAGACCTATCAATGAATCTTCCAAGGCCAATAATAAAATCACATGAACTAATTCGAAAAAATCTTCTGGAAAAATTGATATGAATGGATTAACTCTGCAAAAATTTGAAGTTGTTGAAGAATAAAAAGAAACCAAACCTTTAGATGGGAATATTGGAATTGGAAACATGACCAATGATAGAGATAGTGAAACTTTGCTGACTTCAGAAGTTGTTGAAGAAGAACCAAATGGGACTGAACCCGTAAGTAGGAAGAATGATATTGAAAATATTACTGAAGTGAGCCTAATTATGTAGAAGTATGAAGTTTTTGAAGAACCAATTGAAGCTAAATTCTTACAAGGGAAGGATGAGATGCCAAAAACTAATTTTCAGGGTGACATATTGGAGGCATTCAGTTTCTCTGATTGAAACTTCTGAAGGTAGCAACAACACATCAGGATTTGTTACATGGGTCTTAGCTAAAAATTTGCAGGTTAGAGATGGCTTGAATCTAGAAAGTGAATCACACTCCCATGTTAATCCAGGTAAGGGGTGGATCCAAGGTAACAAAACTGATATGAAACAAATGGACCACAACTCTGTTTGCTCATCTCAACATGGTTTAGGTGAAGAAACGAATGGGAAGGGAATAAATAATTCTAAAAAAGAACATGTTAAATTTAGGAGGAAACTTCGAGAAGAATTTCCCTTCATCCCAAAATTTAAAATTTGAATTGATTGGAAAAAGTTTTAATTTGAAAATAATTAAGGTGTCTATTTTAATTATTAATGCCTCCTGCCTAAGACATTCAAATTGATCTAACAGTCGCTCTCTGAAATTTCCTTTGGCCTATGAAGAAAAGTCAATTCATGAATCAATCAAGGGTTTATGATTATTAAAATTACATACTATGACCATTATCCACAGCAACGTCCGGCCTAAAATTTTTACATGCAATGACTATTCTCTCCATTGTATAACTCATCTCTATGCATATGAGCAGATCCAAGGCAATATAAATTTCACAGAACAATGATTGGCTTGGTCTCATGGGCTACTTTGATAGCTGAGTATTTTTTTTTGGCTAAGAGCCAAATTTGAGACATTTGTGTTGATATCAAATTCCTTTATTCTTTTCTGGTCGAAAAAACACAACTCTAAGCACAAGAGGACTGATTTTATGTCAAAAAAGGAGGCCAAGTATATTTGAGTTGGAGGACTGAGTTTCTCACTGTAAAGGAGAGTTTCTTTGCCATAATGAGGGGTCTAATTACTTATTTATTGTTGGTTGAGTTGATCCCAATGAAGGGCTATAATATTGTTACATCTCATGTGCATGATCAACCATTTGAGACGACTCAATATGATGTCAAAACGGGCCAAGGGCATCCTTATCTACTACTTGAGTTCTATAGAAATGGCTGAGACAAAAAATACATATGAAGGCTGAGCCCTATAGCTTTTCCTGGAATATCATGGAGCCTATGTAAGGGATATTCCTTCATTATAAAACAAAGCACAAATTTCTAGTTGAAAGGTTGTCCAAACATCTTGTTCATGGACTGAAGTCTCTAGGAGATAGGGATTGCACTCACAGTCATTTTGGGACTGATAATCCCATAGATTATACAGTTGGAACCACTGTACAAGCACATAACATGATCCTTATTCACGATGATGGTATGCTTCTATAAAATACTATGTAGGAGATGGAATAAATAAACTGATTGAAGTGATCCACTACGAAAGTTGATAGATGATCTACAATCAATATTGGTGCACTAGGTAATCTATTTAGTTTCCCATGAAGCATTGTGTTGTGCACCAGTGAAGTATAAGTCTTGTTGTGAACTCTAAACAAATATCTTATGATATTTGTTTATAAGAAATATCTTTTGGATTGCTTACATTTGTGGAATTCTGCTGAACTTATGAAATATCAGTAGCACAAATTCTTATGAAGAGGATTTGTATATGAAGCAAGGAATATCCCCTAGTGCATTTATGATAATGCAAATAGAGTTGCGTCAGTATGGTATGTGAAATTGTCACCTTAATTACATTGGATCAACACTATAGGCCATCACTTTATATCTGCATCCATTGCATGTTCAACTACCAAAGTTAAAGTAAGGTGATATTATGATAACCTCACAACATATATGTTGAAACTATGTGTGCATTTTAAATTCTGTGTGCCCTTGAGAATCATACCAGTAGGGTTTTTCAATTAGAGTTTAGTAAGCTCATGCTTGTTTCCAAGTCGGTTTTCAGTCTAATATAGGATTTTCTTAATGATGAGCTACTAACCAAGGTTGGTGGCATATGTTATTGCCCATGATATAAGTAATACATATTATCCTACTTATGTCTTGGTAAAGACATAAATATGCTAGAGGCAGAGAAATAACATCACCATTATGGAGATATCAAAGAAAGCATCTCAATCAATAGTAGGTACAATGTCAAATATGCCATCTACAGGCACACCATCAACAACAAAAAATCTTCAGTATGGGTTTCTTCATTAAGCTCTAAAGGAAAAAATTGTAACAGTTTTCATGCTACTAGGGTTTTCCTTTTGAATAGAAGAAACACAGAAAGAGTAAGGATCTCTCTCACAACGAAAAAATAGTTGTGAGATGTACGAAGTAAACATGAATGTGCATAAATGGAACACTATTATGGAAAATTAATAGGGACAACAAGAGAAATAACATAAGTGTATTTCGTAGATAGTTAAAGTAGAAGTGTTAGGAGAAACTGTGGAATGCAGAAAGCCACTGAAAGCAGTATGTAATTCGGTATGGCATCCAATGGAACATAAGCTCATGGGTAATAGGCACCTTGACAATTATATGTGGCATCAATCCTATGTATAGCATCTCACCACATACAACCCAACATCATATATGGAAAATTGAAACATATCTAAGTTAGTATATTTCGTTGAACATAATATTGTTTAGGTAGGAGAGTAGGAACTGACAAAACTCCCCAGTAGTTCTCCTCTTTCTTTAAAATATCAAAATGCTAGTCCATTGGAAAGGTATGAGAGACGGAATTGAGCTAAAGAAGGAAGGTAAAAATACTACTAACTTAGTCCTATCTAGTGTTTTCCTAGTGTTTTAGCATAGGTAAATGAGTTTTGGTGGAATAGAGCTAGTTGACTTAGATCCAGATATTTTCTTTTATTTTATGAGATAAGAAGACATAGAAACTGGAATTTCTAGACATAGGTGGTACTACGTTGAATGTATTAATGTATGGAGACTACTACATGGGAAATACTTATAAGATGGGTATTTACAACCCCATAATTAATTTCTCAGCGATTTAAGTTTATTTCGTGTAGGGAGATATGATGGGGAGGTACTACACCTCTAGAAAATATATTGGAAATAGCAAATTAGAGCTCCCGATACTAGGAATATATTATATATTTATTCATTTTTTTATCTAAGAATTCATGATAGGATCGTAGGAACTGACACTCCCATATTCTTATATGGTGGGCATGGGTGCACAGGCATCAAACATTTCAATTAAACTGGGTGTATAAACTAGTGTGAAATTGATATCTCATGTGACTGCTGGACTTTCGATGGAATGCAACCTCCTGTACTGTGACTGTTGGGGGGGGGGGGGGTATCGATTGGCATGCATAGACTAGTGGGGATTGTTGTTGAGCTATCAATTCAATGACAGAGTAGTGGAATAGTTACACGTAACTATGTGAGTATCATATATAGTATTGAGTTCTTATTCAACTGGAAAGGTTACAAATATGTGATATCTTACATTACCAATGTATTGAATTCCTCTTACAATGGAAAAGGTAAATGCCTCAATGCTATATTGTATAGTATTACAAGGAAAAAAGGAGGGCAAGAGGCTAATCTATCTTGTCAAAAGGGGACTAAAAATAGAGCCTAGTATTGACTCATTGACATTGACTAAGGAGACATGGGGCATAGACTAAAGTAATAGATAGTTCGGCTTGGTTGAAGGCTAAGGCGGAAAGAAGGGCAGATTATGGAAATACCTTAGGGGTATTAGTTACTTTAGTAGATCTTATTGATCACTCTATATGTGTTCATTGAAATTAGAAGAAAGAAGATAAATTCAAATACTTTATGGCTCTGACTTAAGTGTAAGGAAATACCTAATGAATGGGTGTTGATTATTCCTCTTATGGCTTACAAATGGAGAGCTTAATCGTAGATATGAAATATTATTGGCTATATCAAAAGAAGTCCTATGAAAATATGGATGATACATTGGCTTTAGAACTAAGATTTACTACAAGTATATAACACTAGTAACAACTAGTTATAAATATAATTTTTATTGTGAAATAAATAGATAGATTGAACTATGTTGCTAAAGCAAACATACAAGTATTACAGTGGAAGGAAGCACTAAGGTAGTACATCCAATTAATGAATAAGGACTAAGTCTACTAAACCTTAATGCAAGAGTGATAAGACCTTGAGTTCTAACACTACAACTTAAGACTACGGCTGAACGTGGAGCTCGTTGATACTAGATTTAAAAAAAATGGGAACCTTAGGCCGTATCAATGTAAGTCTCATAGTGGAGAAGTATGAGTAGAAGATTCCCCGGCCTAACAAGTATATCAGCTCTGACATCACAACCTTTCTCGAATGGATCAACAACATAAACTGATTATAAATAAGATTGCACTACTCATTAAGGTTGTTTTAACGATGCATAAACACTTGTTTGTAACGTCACTTACAATAATTGCACTGATAGTGGCAGTACTAAATTCCAACTCTAAGTATTTATTTATTATGACAATGGAATTTTTAAACGTCTCCATAATTAAATAAATAAATGAGAAAGGAATAATGTGTGTTCATAAGGTTTAACTATGAATCAGCAAGTGAAAAAGGGTACTACTTTTCTTTAATCGTACCCAGAGCAAATTAGATGGGTCTAGAGGTGGTCTTGCCACAGATACTACATATACTATGTAATATCATGCTATTAACCACAAAAGAAATACAAATATATAAAGATATTGAGCGCAAATTTCACACCTATTTTGGGCGGATTAAAGGTTCTAATTAATATCTTAGTATTCCGAACTGATTGAGCGCACACTCAAATGAATAAATAATGTTATAATTTGTTTCTCATGCTCTTTATCATGAGAGAGAACTTGAGTCATCAACCTTTGGCAGATTGACCCCTTAGGAATTACCTCTTGTGCTAAAGAAGGAAGGGCAAGATAATTCTAACTTAGTCATGTCTAGTGTTGTCCTAGTGTTGTAGCATAGGTAAATGAGGTTTGGTGGAATAGAGCTAGTTGAATTAGATCCAGATTTCTTCTTCTTTTCTTTTATGAGATAAGAAGACATAGAAACTCAAATTTCAGGACATGGGTGGTACTACATTGTATGTCTTAATGCATATGTAAAACTACACGGGACATACTTATAAGATAGGTATTGCCAACCCCATAATTGATTTTTTTCTGATCTAATTTTATTTTGTGCAGGGAGATATGATTGGGAGGTACTACACCTCTAGAAAATATATTGGAAATAGGGACTTCAGAGTAGTTTGGAAATAGTGTATTAGATCTCCCGATACTAGGAATATATTATATATTTGTTCAATTTATTATGTAAGAATGCATTATAAGATCGTAGGAGCTGAAACTCCGAGTTTCTTATAAGGTGGGCCTGGGTGCAAGGGCATCGGACCTTTCAATCAAACTGGATTTATAATCTAGTATGAAATTGATATCTCTTGTGATTTTTAGACTCTCGGTGGAATGAGACCTCTTGTGTTATGATGGATGGGGGGGTATCAGCTGACATGCATAGATCGGTGGGGACTGTTGTTGAGTTATCAATTCACAGACAGAGTAGTGGAATAGTTACACGTATCTATGTGAGTATCATATATAGTATTGAGTTCTTATTCAAATGGAAAGGTTACAAATATGTGATATCTTACATTATCAATGTATTAACTTCTTGTTACAATGGAAAAGGAAAATGCCTCGATGTTATCTTGTATAGTATCACAAGGAAAATAGGAGGGGAAGAGGCTAACCTATGTTGTCAAAAGGGGACTAAAAATAGAGCCTATTCTCAGCTCTTCCACTTTAACTAAGGAGGCATGGGGCACAAACTAAAGCAATAGCTAGTTCAGCTTAGATAAAGAATAAGGTGGAAAGAAGGGCAGATTACGGAAATACCTTAGGGGTAGTAGTTAATTTAGTAGAGCTTGTTCATCACTATATATGGGTTCATTGAAACTAGAAGAAAGAGGATAACTTAAAATATCCGATGGCTCTGAGTTAAGTGTAAGGAAAGACCTAATGAATGAGTGTTTATTATTCATATTCCAACTTACAAATAGGGAATTTAATCGTGCATATGCAATATTATTGGTTGTATGAAAAGGAGCCCTATGACAATATGGATGATACATTAGCTTTAGAAATGAGATTTACTACAAGTATATAACACTAGTAATGACTAGTTATAAATATAATTTCTATTGTGAACTAAAGAGATACATTGAACTATGTTAAGCTAAAGAAAATGTACGAGTATTAATTCTCCATGCGAGCTCATGTATCGATGGAGAATTAGGACTTTCTATACAACTCTATCTAGCAGTGTAAACCTTACTCACTAGTAGTTCTACACAGAAGGTACAAAGGAAGGCTAAGCCCTTGAGTTGTGACACTATAGCTTTAGACTATGGCTGAATGGGGAGCTTGTTGATACTAGCTTTAACGAAAATGGGAACTTTGGGTCGTATCATTGCAAGTCTCATAACGAAGAAGTTTGAGTAGAATATTCCCTAGCCTGAAAAGTATATCAACTCTGACATCACAACCTGGCTAGAATGGATCGATAACACAAACTGATTATAACTAAGATTGAACTACTCATTAAGGTTGTTTTAACGATGCATAAATACTTGTTATTAGCATTAGTTGCATTGATTGCATCGACAATGGTGTTCATAAATTCCAACTCTAATTATTGATTTATTGTGACAATGGACATTGTAAATGTCTCCATAAATAAAAAAACGAGAAAGGACTAATGTGTTTTCGTAGGGTTTAACTATGAATCAACAAGTGGAAAAGGGTACTACTTTTCTTTAATCCTACCCATAGCCAATTAGATGAGCTAAGAGATCATTTTTCCACTACACATACTACATGTACTATGCAATGTAAGCCTATTAACCCCAGAATAACTACAAATATATAAAGCTATTGAGCTTAACCTTCACACATGTTCTGGGTAGATTAAAGGTTCTAATTAATATATTAGTATCTAGAATTGATTGAGTGCTCCCTCGAATGAATAAATAATGTTATCATTTGTTTCTCATGTTATTTATCAAGATAGAAAACTTGAGCCATCAAGATTTGATAGAGTGACCCCTCAGGGCTTACCTCTTGTGCTCTCAAGAGCCTGGGCCAAAAAGGGACACATAGTATTAATAATTGGAAAAGAACAAGCTAGAAGAGAAATAGAGATTAGTACTCGTTATAATAATGATAAATACTAACCCCTATCCATTGTATCAATGTGTATAATATAGTGGTGGCTAGGGGATAATTTCATCTATATATCTCTACAGATGTATTATGACATCATTCTTTCTATGGATCAAGGTCTTGAGCATCGATTCATCAAGGAGGGTCTACCCTTGCTTCAACAATTTTCTTTGTGAACCAAGTGAGGTTGGTTGATAATTTGACAGACAAACCTTGCTATGTTTGCGGCCCTGTGAGTCACTCTTGGCATGAAGGTATCACTGTAAATAGCTCTGCCTCATGTGCATAATTGAAAACAACGCTTCTTAAACCAATTGTGGTTGATTGATAATATGACAGGCCAACGCTGCTATGTGTGAGACCTTGTGAGTCACTCTTGGCATGAAGGTATCACTACAAATAACTTTGCTCCATGTGTATCGTTGAACACAAGACATAGTCCCCTTGGCGCACCCACTTCACTTATGATGTATTTGGGCCGACTGAATGAATATTTGACAGAAAGGCGACAAGAGCATTAGTAAGTGGCTGCCCACGAGGCAGAGATCCAAATAACCCTAATAAGAAAGAGGAGACTCAGGATGTGGGGCATATGACAGAGCCACAACACAGAAAAAAACCATAATAGGAGTTTCTTATGCCTTTGTAACTAAATCTACTAGCTTAGCAAGGGTTTTCGAAAGAAAACGAAATACTAGAGATCCGAGGGTGTATAATACCCTAATATAAAACATTCCTAGTTGTCTGAATTTAGAGAGCCAAAAAAATATATTAAGACTAATATCCCACCTGCATGGAACAATTATTCAATTGATCAATCAATTAGAAATAATACATAAGATCAGTAATAAGGCCATCCTTATTAACCCTTGTCTACAAAATAATTTTTCTTTTAACATCAATGCTTCAAAGCATGAGACTTTAACTAAGTATTGATCGAGAGTTTAATGGCCAATAGAAATGTTTCAAACATAATAGATAGAGATGCAAGCATACCTCTTACAATAAAGTGGCATCTAGGGTATTGAAGATCCTTATAAGATTCCCCTTTGTAGTAGCAGTCAGAAGGAGGTTGCCATCAAGGGTGAGTGCAAAGAAGGTGATGCGAGACTCATGGGAAGTTACGAATCTGGTTCTCTTGAGGCCATAGTTGTAAACCTAGAAACCCTTCTCTGTGCCATAGAAAAAAAAACCGAAGTCCATCCTAGAAACCATACTTTGTGCCACAGGAAAAAAATTCGAAATCCAACCTAGAAACCCTACTCTAAGCCATAGGAAAAACAACTGAAATCCTGGTTGAACGATACCTAGAGAAATGAATATTATTCATTGGAAATCTTTGGGAAGACAACGAATTTGGATCTGGATAGAGAGATCGATCAACCAGGGGCAGTCCTATAGTTGGGCAGTGAAAAAAAACCTATTATCACCCCTCCTTAGAAATAAATGGTCCCCATTACGTTGAGATCCTCCATGAGATGAGGCACATTCTGTTGTCGAATATGTCATGGACTTGTGGGTGGAAATGTTGGATGAAATTAGTAAATTTTGTTTCTTTATCTACCTCAAACAGTACATGTCTGTATTTTGTCTATGTAGTCGAATGAGGTATGGAAATATCAGGCAGTGGTGCGTCCGGGGTCAGATCAATGGAGTGCTTGTCTTGACAGTGTAGAGGAACCTCTGTGAGTGAGGAGAAAATTTCATCGTATTCCTCCATGACTTTGTCCATCTGCTGCAGCCGTGCAGGGTAGCCTTGTTTCAAAGTTGTGGCCACAATATTCTTCTTTCCCTGTGAGCGAGTTGTAAGAAAAATAAATTTCCTGGTTTGGGAAGCAATCTTACTACGTTGTTTTGCAGTAGTCAAAGAGATGACAGAAGGCAGTACTACCTCTGGTATTCTATACAAGTTATTTCCCAAAGTAATAACAACAACATGAGGCCTAGACTCATACACATAATGTCATCTCCACAAGTATGGTTGGCCCAATAATACATCAGCTACATCAAGAGGAGAAACATCACACAATACCTCATCCGTGAATGGTTTGATACTGTATGGAAGGAGGCACTACTAGCGGATGTAGAGATTTCTGCCTAGATGGAGCCACCCGATGGTATACGGATGTGAGTGTGCTATGGTCGGTAGGCCAAGCCGCTTCATGACCTCTGCTGAAATGAGGTTCTTTTCACTTCCGCTATCGACAAAAATTTCAGCAGAGAACCCTTCACCCACATCTGCGAATGGAAGAGGCGCTCCCCCTCCTTTGGATCCTCTGGATCATCCGTCTGGATCTTGGTGGTGGAAATAATGGCACTAGGATCCGCATCAATGATATACTTCCCTTTGTCATTGCCTTTGTCTGGTTATAACTTAGGATCAAAAAATGCATCTGATTCGGGTGACTTTAGTTCAGCCACCAATGACTGTTTGGCCCAACACTCGTTTGTGCTATGAGTGGGGCTATTATGAAATTCACACCACTTCCCTATGTCCTTCTTTGGATTTTTGGTGTTGTTCTGAGTCATGCTACTTTGGCCTTGCCCCTTGTTCTTTGATTTGGGGGCGTCTTTCGGATTTGCAGATCCAAAGTCTCGCTTCTTCTACTTAAATTTCTGCTCGATCTTGGTAGAATAGCGATATGCCGTGCCGAGTGATGTAATGTTGAGGAACTCCATTTCCTCATGAATGTGTTTTTGCAGACAACCATGGTACTTGAGCACCAAATATATCTCTCAATATTTAATACCCAAGTTTGTGTGCAGGGTATGGAATAGATTCGTTAGTTCATGCAGATCTTGATCCCTTTCTTGCTGCAGCGTGGTCCATTGGATGTATTTGTCCTCATAGCTCACCATGGGGTAATATTGTTCCTTGATGCCATCTCGGAATGAATTCCAAGTGGCTATGGCCTAGAATAGAGAGGGTTCCCCTTCGTCCTCTTTCTCACAGTAGGTTTCCCACTAGTCTTTGACATGGGGGCGGCTTTGAGGAGTGCAAAAATAATCTTTTCTCGGTCAGAGAAATCATGGACCGAGAAATACCCTTCCAGCAAATTCAACTATCTATCTATGGCGTCTGCATATATTTGGCCTTCAAATATAGGAATGTAAAATTTTACATGTACCTTGAAGGGATTGGCACCTCTAGAGTGGCTGTTGGATCTAGATGCACCGTAGGTGGGTAGTCGTTGAAGGATCTGAGCAAAGTTATCCATCATTGCGTTCCTTTGTTTCTCGAGGGCCTCCTTGAGCAATATTTTGATAGGATCTCCTGCTCCCTCGCCTTTCTTTGCTTTCACCATGGGAGGTAATCAGGGCTTGCGAGGATAATCTTGCAGGCATTCAACTAGATCGAGCCCTAACTCCTTATACCCTGATCGCGTTGGGGACATGAAAATAAAAACAAAGAAAGAGTAGACCGCTATGATACCATTGATCCAGATTTATGTAGGAACGCAACAGAATACAGAAATAACCATAAACATAGAGATGCAGTAGAAATAATGCTTCATTTCATTAAAAATAAAATAACAGAAATATGCTTACAAACATATTGGAAATAAAATAGCTAGGGTGTTGGTAGCGAATCTCTTAGAAGAGATGTGGCGGCTAAAGATCTTTGAATTGCGTTACAATGAGGCTCGAGGGCCTATTTATTATTGAGAAACAATGGAGAACTATAGACTTCCAAAAAAGTAACCCTAGGATATGAAGTGCCAAAACTATGGGCCCCGTTTGGGTAAATTGGTGTTTCAACTTCCTGGGGACATAACTTCTGCATACGATCTCCGTTTGATGCTTATGATACATCGTTAGAAATATTTATCCAAGGGCTACAAATATTGTTGTCAATATCAATTCTAGAACAAAATCATATTCGCCGGACAAATGATGCCCAAAAAATGTCATTTAGGGCCTCAAAACGACTTCGGAAGTTCAGGACCCGAAAAACTGCTAAAAATAGTAAGTTGTGTTGTAACTTAAAAACTGAAAGAACTGATGGTGGGTGTTGAAATGGAATATGTGGGTGGCCACCAATGTCCACCTAGATCATTAAGGCCCCAAAACGGCTCCGGGAGTGCAGGACCCGTAAACCTGCTAAAAATAGTAAGTTGTGTTGAAAGTGAAAAGCTGCAAGAATTGATGGGGCGGGTCCAAATGGAAAAGGTGGGTGGCCACCGATATCCACCTGGATCACACCTTAAAAGAAAAATAAAACAACCCAACCCAAACACAACCTTAATATACAAACATATTTCATCTGATGATAAATCAAGCTTTACTTTTTCAAATTAATAATTAATATCATTGTATGGTTGTTGTTTGTTCAAGAATCTCAAACATCAAATGTGATAATAATTGAATATCATCGAAAATCAGCATTAAATGTAATAAAAATAAAATATGAGAATTGGATATACATCATCTAAGAGTCCTCTTGAGATATTTTATCTTTTGTCTTTCTCTCATATTCACTTACATGAGGGATAGAAATTTCTTGTAGCTTTTGGCTATTAAGAGAATACTATTGTCATTTTTTTTTAATCAGTAATTTTCATTGTTGGTCTATATGGAAGGTCAAGTGGAATTTATATTGGACTTGTATGTTATTATTTGTGCTTGTTATTGTTTGGAAGGAATTTTGTTAGATGATATTTAACAAAATTATTATTTGGCATATTTTGAGCATTTTTGTTTCATGTACACAGTTTATATAGTTGTGTTTGATACTTTAAATGGTGCAAAAGGAGTATGCTAGATTTTTCTAAATTAGATGAATCTAGTGACAACTGATGTTTATTGATTTGATCTTGTAAGTGATGGTGAGATGTTGCAAAATAACTATGTGATATTGTCTTATATTAGATGTATCTAGTGCCCCCCGCTAAAAAAAAACAATTTTCATGACTTTCCAAGGAGTTTTCAAAAACCTCCACTAAATCCCTGAAAACAATTTAGAGACGATTTTGACAAGACTTTCGCGAGCCTAAACCGCCCATAAAGGCCTTTTTCATAGTAGTGTTTTCATTAAATGCCCATTACACATAAGTTAGTAAATATAAAATTGACATCAAAAGACATTCACAATATTGATGAAGGGGAAAATAAGGGAATTTCAAATTTAGAAGGGCGCAAGTTTTAGAGATATATCATGACAAAGATCAACAATCAAGACAGTCTAAAAATTAGGGTTTTTAAAGGTACATAACTTAGCATTGGCATAACATTGATTAATATGTAAAATACAGGTGTACCCTATGTCTCTTATCTAATATGGAAAATAAGGAAAAACTCTGTCCTAATGAAACAACCATAACATAAGTGGAAAACGTAGACGATCTTGCCATGACAGAGACTTGGAACATAAGAAGAGAGATTTAATGGAATGCCCATAATTTGGTTTTGTTGTAGTATTTTGATCAGAAATTATCAAGAGAAAAATATATTTGGGCTAATTACCATATAGAGTTAGAATATTGACATTGTAGTAGAGTTGAACTAGTTCTTTAAAATCAAGAGAAGAGTAGTTCAAGAAATGAGCTTATAAAAGCTTGGTTAAGGAGATTATGACATGGATAAATAATTTTTTGGTGGAAGAGGATTATGTCTCTTTTAGTTCTCCAACCATGGAAGTGTAAGCACCAATTCTTGGAGGTGACCTAGAATAGTTTGACTCATGTTGAATAACTAGGGGAATAAGGTGCCTTGGAGGAAGTACGTGCATTAAAGAGGGAAAAATAGGATTTAAATCGAAATGCAATAATTAAGAAGTGGTGGATGAATAGAATGAAGGGGATTAATCACAATACTATGGTAATGAAAATGAGTATTAGTGAGGATGGAAACATAGAGGCACAAGTAAAAGAGTTCAAAAGGTTTCAAAGGTGTCAAGAGAATACTAAACATTTGTTCAAATAGGAGGATTTAATAATTGGAAAGAGCTTGGAGAGAAGAATAGGTGGGGAGAATATGTCAAGAAATTTGGAAGGGAAAAAAGAAGTGATGGCACAAGGAGGTGAGTAGGTTCAGCTAGATGGATCATCATTGTCTAAAAGGAAGCCTTAGTTTGTAAGGTATTGATTAGCCTATGGAGAGAGATATCATCACAAAGAAAGAAGAGGAAGAAACACTTAGTAATGTGTTCTAATTGTTTGAGCTAGAAGAAGGTCAAGTAGTAGACATGATATAACATAAGAAAAGTGGATCCAATCCAAACCAACCACCCTATGAATTTTAAACTCCTAAAGGTAATCCCAACTTTTTATTCTACTTTTTACTTGAAAGCATTTTTTCTTAGTAGTTTGGGATATAGTAGTAGTGAAAACAAAAGGAAGGTGGGAATACAAGTAGAAATGCAAGATGTTATGTTTGAATTTTAGTTCAACTGGAGAAGTAGGCCTAATTATTCAAACATGTCTATAATTTTTTATCTTGGTGAACAATTTTTGGCTCGAGGGGTCCTGACCCAGGTTTAGAGTGAAAGGTTTTCCAACAAACCCCTATAATACTGGCCCTTTCGGCAGTGACCTGCTTGCGGAGGTCAAAGTCTCACCCAAAGTAGTATGGGTGGGTGATGGAACCAGGTTTCCACACCCTGAGAAAGGATAGGTAAGGCAAGCAGAGCTGCGCTAGACCCTGTGATTCCTAGATTACCTTGTCCTACGTAGGGTCAATTAGGTTTCCATTCACATCCACGTGCACTAGATCTACAATTATATGATTTTATGATAGTAGCACCATATTGCATAAACAAAATAGAACATATCTAGATACAGAAAAAACACTTACACAGATCTTCGCAGCTTAAACACAAAAAATACACAATGCAGTAATTACCAACGATTCACACAAAGAGTACTCACAAATCCAATTCTCTATCAACCATTCTTATTCATTCATTCATCAATTCTTCCTTACAATTCCCTTCCCAGTCTGCACACACAACAGCAGGGTCCACACACAGCTGGACTTGGATCTCGGTGCACACAACAAGCAGGAGTCCTTTCTCCAAAACCCAAACAGATATCTTAAACCACAATTTGTATCAATAACTCTTCATTTTCTTACCTTACAATACAAAATGTTCCTCCTATTTATAATATTCTAGCCTAGACTTTCCAATGGTCCGCAACCCATGATTTTCGGACCCCTGGTTTACCCTTTTACTCGTTACAATGCTTTCCGGGTTTTGACCCACCCCAAAACCCCTGCGCTAGAGTAAATCTAATCAAAATTATTCAAAATGGACTAGTTTCGTAGCTCGTAGGAGACCCTGTTCCAACAGTCCCCCAACACAATCTTGTGACTCGTCCCGAGTCACTGTAGCCGCCATATAGTCATTGAACTCAGTATGGCTTGATTCGACTACCATTGACAAAGCCAAGTAAGATGTCACCGCACAGGGTAGCTAGCTAGACTACTCCACCATTCGTGATTTCCTTAACTATGTAGGGACCAAGCCAGTGTTTCCAGAATTCGCCTGGGTGTTTTGAAAATTGGCTATCCTATAAAAGGATGAGGTAACCTGCGCCGAATTTCTTTTGGCGAATGTCGATCATGTCATGCTTTATCACAAGCCTTCTAAACCTATTGATGAAAATTAGCAATAAACCGATCTTCCTCCAAAGCCACAAGCTGCACAAGATACTCCTCTATGATATCGGGGTCTGCCATATTTGTAAATGCTGTGATGCGTAGGCTAGGAACAATGTACTGAATGGGCATAATGGCCTCCTTGCCATAGACCATTCGAAAGGGGTTCCTCCCTGTCAGCTTCTTGCAGGTCGTCTGGTAAGCCCACAAAACAGAGGCAATGAGAACATCCCAGTCACTACGATTAGCATTGCAAACCTTGGTTAATCCATATTCCAAAATTTTGTTAAAAGCTTCAACCGCCCCATTTTCTTGGGGATGGTATGGTGTACTCTTCGCATGGTGGATCCAGAATTCCTCATTCAAGGCTTGAATCATTTGGTTAACGAAGTGCGTACCTCTGTCACTCATTAGGATATTTGGGCAGCCAAACCGGGTCAGAATCTGCTCAAAGATGAAGTATGCAATAATATCCATAGTGCAATCCTTCACTGCCTATGCCTCAACCCATCGAGTAACATATTCAGTGGCGGTTATAATGTAGCACGCACCGGTTTTCTTACCTGGCAGATTGATAAGTCCTGTAAAATCAATGGCCCATTTGTCAAAAGCTTGTAAAGCCACTTGAGGCTGTAATGGCATCTCATCTCGGCGCAAGGGCCGTCCCGTGTGCTGGTAGGTGTTGCATGATTTACAATAGATGTAAGAATACTAATGCAGGGTAGGCCACCATAACCCAGCCGTAAAAATATTTTATGTCGTTGCTCGTCCGACATAGTGGCCCCCTGCGTCACCTTCATGTGCTTCTGCTAAAACGGTAGGCCGTTCATGTTCTAAGACATATCTACGTAGTATTTCATCTGTGCCTAGCTTGTATAACTGACTGGCGATGATATTAATGTCCGTTGCCTGAGTAACCAACTCCTTATTCTGCTGCACCGAATATACTGTAGGGGCCACACCGGTAGTGAGGAACTCAATGATATCATCAAAGTATGAGTCAACCAACTTAATGGTGAATAGATGTGCATTTCGTAAGCCCTCTTCGAAGCTAGTAGGTTCATCCCCTGTTTCAATGTGAGAAAGATGATCCGGTCCTGCATTCAACCTTCCGGGCATGACGATGATTTAAAAATCATATTCCTGGAATAGCAACAACCAGTGGAAAATCTTCCCCCCCAACACAGGCTTGTTGACCAGGTATTTCAAAGCCGAATGATCAATGAAAATTTTGAAGTGTCCACCCAGTAGATAGTGCCGATATTTCTGTAACGTGTAGAATATAACCAATCCTTTGCGCTCAGTGGTAGAGTAATTCCGTTCTTCACCCAAAAGTTTCTGAATCGCAAAGGCAACCAGGTGATAAATATCTCCATCTCCAGGCTGAGTGAGGATAGTGCCCAAGGCCATGCCTGATGCATCCACATGTACATGAAATTCCTTCGACCAATCAGGAAATATTAGTATGGGTGCAAAGATCTTCTTCTCCTTGAGTAGTTCAAAGCTCTTCTGACATTCGTCATTCTAAAAAAAGGAAACATATTTTTTTAGTAGCTTTTCCATGGGTGCTGTGATCAGGGCATACCCCTAAATGAATTTCCTTTAATAGCTCATCTGTCCAAGAATAGAACGCAGTTGTTTTTCCATTGTAGGGACTGCAAGGTTTATAATCACTGCTACCTTCGCAGGATCAACCATCAACCCCTGCCGACAGACTATGTGTTTGAGCAAGATTCCAAATGGTAAAAATAAGATGCACTTCTTAATATTCAAGGAAATATGGTGCTTTTGGCATGCCTCCAACCTTAATCACAGGTTAGTGACATGCTCCTTTACCAAGACAAAAATTGTCTGGTCATCGAAATAAACCTCTAGGAACTTATGAATAAACTCCTTGAATACAACAACGACGACTCTTGAAAAAAAAGTGGGTGCATTCTTGAGACCAAAAGGCATGAGCTTATACTAAAAGGAAGCCCATTCAGATGCGAAGGTAGTCTTACTGCGATCTTTAGATGAAATTCGGATATGGTGGTACCCTGAGAACCCATCAGTGAAGGAATAGGCCTCCTGCTCACCCACACTATCAAGGATTTCTTCGGAGAAGGGTGTAGGAAAGGGGTCATGGATGCAGGCATCATTTAACTTGCATAGATCCACACAGATATGTATTTCCCCCTTTGTCTTCTTCTCCTGGATGACCATTGGACTTACCCAATCCGATTATTCAACTGGTTCAATGATACCCGCAGCAAGCATTTTGTCTAGCTATTCTTTTACCTTTTCCTTATATTTAGGATTCAGTCGGTAAGGCTGCTACTTGACGGGGCACACCTCAAGTTTCAGAGTGATGTGCATAATGCCGAGGTCCCCGGTAATTCCCTTGAGCTCTGAAAACATTGTCAGAAATAAGTCCTGATACTCTGTGAGTAACTCTGTAATTTTTCCTACAGTTCCTTCATCCCAGTAGTCCCCAATTTTAGCCAGCTTAGGGTGTTCTTTCATCCCAATATTAATGTCGTGCAGTGTGAGAGGCTGCGTTACATCAATATTCTGCAGTGATGGTCCAATAACGGTGCATTCCCCTTCAAATTCTGGGACATAAATGTTTTGAATATTATCTTCTTCTTCGTCAATCACCAAGCTCCGGTAGTTGGCTATATCTTGCATGTGTGCCTCCCATGTTAGGAATTCTAGTGCGACGTGGTGGTGAGATTTCTTAAATACAAATGCATCAATGTCCTGCAGAGCTTCGTCGAGTGTCTCTGTCCCCCCAATTAATCCGAACGTTCATATAAATTCCTATTTTAGCATTTCCCAGTGGCGGGTATGCTGGTGTAACTCCGCATCCATGTACCAAGCAGTCCAGATAGGGTCCAAGGCATGAAAAAATAGATGGACCCATTCTTCTATAGTTTGGTTGGACCATTTGGTCATCCAGGCACGTAGATGTATGCGGGGATCCTCGGTTCCGAGGAATATCTTGGTGTGTATGTCAGCTGGAGGGGTGAACCGTAGAATCATCCTTTCCAGACATGTTTCCCAGTTCGGGAATGCTTTCTTGTGGGTATCCCACCAACGTGAATATGTCCCTCGCAGAGCCAGATTCAGGGCCCAGAGCCGTCGTTCTCTTGGCACCCTAGCTTCCAATGTTCTGAGGAATTCCTGGACACTACTAGACTCATCAAAGTGGTGTAGATCTCTTACCTCCAAAGAAATGTACTAGAGGGTCCTTGCGACTCGAGGGCAGCACAGTGCCAAAACCTCATGTAACCGGTTTTTCCAAACCTATAGTTCCTCATCAACGTCAGAAAAGCGTTCACTATCTTTCTCCCCCCAGAGTATTCCATCTAATATGGGGTTAACCTTGTCTTTGTCCCACGTAGTCAATCTGTAGATGTGATCTATTTCCTCCTCTGCGTAGGCTGGCTCTCTATACCGCGCATCTTCTGTTGGATCCAATGGTACTATTACGTGCATACCATTTTTCTCAAACACCATGCAGCGCTTTTTGAGATTGATGACACCCCCATGTCGATAGCCCAATCCAGTCCTAGGAGTGTAGGATAAGGATCCGTATCCTCCACAATTTCTATGACTTCAAAGTCAGCTAGGACTTTTACCCCTGTGATATCTACCATGAATTTTGGCAACCTCCCCAGACATATGATCTTCTATTGATTCGCCATGCGTAGCTAGATGGTGGACCATTCTAATTTAGGCTCTCCCATTTGCTCCCAGGTTTTTTTTGGTAATACGTTCGCATCCGACCCAAGATCGAGAATAACTTGATCCATCTCGTAGTCGCCAATCTACGCAGTTAACCGCATTTCTCTCTGAGGGTGTTTTCTATAACTGTATAGTTTGTGCACATCCCTGGTCTCAGGAATGGTGTTGGGCCGGGCTGTACAATTATGCAATAATACTTGAAGATTTTCTATAGCGTGTGGGTCATGTACCAGTTTTAGACATGCCTTCAGAAAGGGCTCAACCCCCTACTCTATTTTGAGGTGTGTCGGTAGCTGCGCAGGGGCTGCCAGTGGTTCTTGTTCTTTGAAATCCATTCCTACCTGAGAGGCAGGCTCCTCCTTTACCCCCTGGGTGACCATCCCACTGCGTGTCATGAATTTTACACTCGGATCTGCATTCCTTAGCTCGGTTTTAACTCTTTACACATTCTGCGTAGGAGTGGGATGTTTTTCCTGCATCTTGCATATTAAAATTGGGCAATCTTCAATCTCATGGTCCAGCTGCCGGCAATATTTGCAGGATTTTCTAGTGGGATTTGGGCAGTCCCTTACAAAGTGCACTACCTCTCCACAGTTATAGCAGATCAGCTGCCCCCGCCCCCATCCTGTGCTTCCTCCCCAACCTCCCTTGTACCCTATAGAGGTTTCCTCGATCTATAGTCAAGTCATACGTGCGATAGTTCTGCTCATCATGCCCTACCGACTAGCAGAACCTCCACCACTATTGCTTCAATTCGTCCATACTTAGCCGAGGGCACTGGGTCATATCATGTAGTCCTGCTACTTGGAAATCATCGCACCATAGCGTAGATCCGCTGGAGCTGGGCCGTGGTGGACTAGGGCCTCCTACCTATATGTAATCCGATAATATAGGACACTAGTCCTTTGTATGGCCAGACACCTAACATCGTATACACCAGAGGTCTGCTCTAGCTCCTTTTCCCCGTTTCGTCTGTAAGCTCTGAATTTCCATTTGCATGGCTCCAAGATATTCTTGGATTTGTTGTACTCCCCCCAATGTGTCATCCTTGGGTGCGACTTCAAGTTTCTTGACAGCCTGCAAGGCTTTTTCCTACGACTCGAAGGTTTGGTGGCCCATTGGTATACGTAAGTGAGGCAGAAACATAGCGATGAACCATTCCGTGTGTTGTCTATCATCGTACTTGAACCCTCCTTCCCTGATTTCATTCTTCAATCGTTGATCAGCCTCCCACACCGACTCAAACGTACCTTGCTTGAAGTATTTTGCTTTTGCTACCAACTGAGAGTATGATTTTGGCTTCCAGAACTATTTTTTGAGGGCGTCCTTAATATCTTGAAGAGATGTGCTCGTGTTTTGAGATATGTACCACATATACCAGTCCAGAGATCTTTCTTTGAAGGCCAGGGATAACTATGCTCTCTTCATAGTATCGCTTACCACCCCTGCGCAGTCTATACCGAGTCAGCCACGAACCAAAAATGATCCATGTCCTCATCGGTCGCGCCTTTGAAGGTATGTAATTTCAATTGCACTTCCATGTCTCCTTATAGCAAGGTTCAATTTGAGAGCTTGTTCTCCCATGAGTCTGACGTGGGGGTAACTGGCGAACCTTGTGTAGCTGCTCTTCTGAGCGGGCTACGGGTAGAGTGATCCTTTTCTTGATTGGTTCAATAGTGCTTACCACTTCATGTCATAGTCTCATCCAGAGTAGTGCTCATTCACTTCAGTATCAGATCCTTAGTATTCGCTTGTCAATACCTCATCACTTCCTCAACATGCTCTAGGTCCCGACAAGGGACCATTTGTTGGCTCGAGGGGTCCTGACACAGGTTCGGAGTGCAAGGTTTGCCAAAAAACCCCTATACTATTGGCCCTTTCAGCAGTGACCTGCTTACGCAGGTCAAAGTCTCACCCGAAGTAGTAAGGGTGGGTGCTGGAACCAAGTTTCTACACCCTGAAAAAGGATAGGTAAGGCAATCAGAGCTACGCTAGACCCTGTGATTCTTAGATTACCTTGTTCTACGCAGGGTCAATTAGGTCTCTATTCAAATCCGCATGCACTAGATCTAAAATTATATGCTTTTATGAGAGTAGCACCATATTGCATAAATAGAACAGAACAGAACATAACAGATCTAGATACAGAAAACACACTTGCACAAATATTCATAGCTTAAACACAGAAAATACACAATGCATTAATTACCAACGATTCACACAAAGAGTACTCATAGATCCAGTTCTCTGTCAACCATTCTTATTCATTCATTCATCAATTCTTCCTTACAATTCCCTTCCTAGCCCATGCACATAGCAGCAGGGTCCACACACAGCTGGACTTGGATCTCCGTGCACATAACCAGTAGGAGTCCTTTCCTCAAAACCCAAAAAAATATCTTAAACCACAATTCAGATCAATAGCTCTTCATTTTCTTACCTTATAATACAAAATGTTCATCCTATTTATAATATTCTAGCCTAGACTTTCCTATGGTCCGCAACCCATGGTTTTCGAACCCCTGGTTTACCCTTTTACCCATTACAATGCTTTCGGGGTTTTGACCCGCCCTAAAACCCCTGTGATAGACTAAATCTAATCAAAAGTATTCAAAATGGACCAGTTTCGTAGCTCATAGGAGACCCTGTTCCAACAACAATCCAACCAATGATATGGTTATAGTAGTTCCAATAACTTTATGAAAGGTGATGGTGATGAAAAACCACATTGGTTCTTATGTGGATTCATCTAGAGGGTGAAAAGGATTGCAGTGCTAGTTTCTAGGTTGATAAAGCTCATAACCACATTGTGGGGGAATCTTCTCTAATGGTGCATGAAGTTAATACAGATTTATCCCTAGAGTGTAGCTAAGGCCTTGGACGAATTAAAGGTGGTATTTATAGCTAAGTTATAGAGGCTAAACATTGGACAACAAAAAATCACTAAGATGAAGGCGATTAATAAAATGGTTGAGAAAGTTCTTAGGAGTATGATGAAAAATTGTGAAACTTGATCAACAAACTCTCTTATACTATCCATGAAACTCAACACAAAGAATGATCAATTAAAATTTTGTTTCTCTTTAATAGTGTACCATTAATGCAATAGTTGTGGGTGACATAGAGGGATATATTATCTTAGGCCATGAGGATAGAATCATTTAGGGTGAACATGCATTTCACTAATAAATTTAATGCTTGGTAGGATCTAAGAGAGAATTATGTAAGGAGTTCCTTCTAGGTAAAGGACATGGGTATTACTATTGTTAAATGGGGTGGACTACGAGGATATATTGGAATCTATTGATACATTGGTACTACCTCTTGCAATTGAGTATCATTTAGGGTGTTAAAGATCCTTATAAGAGTCCCTTTGTACTAGCAGTCGCAAGGAGGCTGCCATCAAGGTGAGCTTGAAGAAGGCGATGTGAGAGTTCTGGGCAATTACGACTTTGGTTCTCTTGAGACCATAGTGCTAGACTCTCATCTGCCGACATTGCAAGCTTGAGAAAGCCAACACGAAGCTATTGGGAGCATGAGAAACAACACACAAACCCTTAGAGTTTTCCATCGTCTCAATATGATGCCCTAGCTTCAAATCCATGAAATTGTACACAAATATTATGCTACAACACCACCACGATCCATCCAGTCTTAGCTTCATGGCTCGAGGCTTGGACTTGAAGGATAATTCCCTAATACAATGGCTCTAATGATCATCCTAGATCATGACCTTATTGGGTGGGTACTAGGGATTCGAAACCCCAACCACGAGGGCGAAAATATTACATTGAAATAACATCTCCACAACACCAATACCACCATTGTTGATCTCCCTTCTAAAGTTTTCTTTGAATGGATCACAGTTGTAAACCTAGAAACCATGCTCTGTGCCACAGAAAAAACAACCAAAGTCCATCGTAGAAACCCTCATTTGTGCCATAAGAAAAGCATGTGAAGTCCAAATTGGAAACCCTACTTTGAGCCACAAGAAAATAAATCGAAGTCCTTTTTGAATGATATGTAGAGCAATGAGGATTATTCACTCGCAATCTCTGGAGAAGACATCTAATTTGGATCTGGATCAACAGATGGGTCAAGAAGGGGAAGGGTGGTGAAAAGATCGTATTATCACCTTCCATATAAAATAAATTGAAAAGAAAACAACCCAACCAAAAAAACCCGATAGATTTTATCTTTGGTTTTTTCCTCTTATTCACTTGCATGAGGGATAGTAATTTCTTGTATCTTTTGCCCATTAAAAAAATACGACTGTCATTGTTGCCCTATATGGAAAGTCAAGTGGCGAATCTATATTGGCTTGGTATGTTATTTCTTGTGTTTGTTATTGTTTGGAAGGAATTTTGTTAGCATTATTGATATTTAACCAAATTATTAATTGGAAGGATAAAACCCATGCATAAATATATTATAATAAGGAAAATTGATCAGTTCTTCAATATTTGAGCAGTGTTATTTTATGTATGTAGCTTATGTGTTTTTTTAGTTCTCCAGCCATGGAATTGTAAGCACCAATGCTTGGAGGTGACCTAGAATGAATTGATTGATATTGAATAACTAAGGGAATAGGTGACATGGAGGAAGGACATGTATTAAAGAGAAAAAAATAAGATTTTAATCAAAATGCAATACTTAAGAAGTGGTGGATGAATAGAATGAAGGGGATCCATCACAATACTTTGGTAATGAAAATGGGTATTAGTAAGGATGGAAACATAGCGGCACAAGTAAAAGATTTCAAAAGGTTTCAAAGGTGTCAAGATAATACCGAAAATTTGTTCAAATAGGGGGATTTAATCATTGGAAAGAGCTTGGAGAGAAGAAAAGCTGCGGAGAATATGCCTAGAAATTTGGAACAAAAAGAAGAAGAGATGGAACATGGAGGTGAGCATGTTCAGTTAGATGGATTGTGATTGTCTAAAAGGAAGCCTCGATTTTTAAGGTATTGATTAGCCTATGGAGAGAGATACCATCAAAAAGAACGAAGAGGAAGAAACACTTAATAATGTGTTTTAATTGTTTGAGCTATAGGAAGGTCAAGTAGTAGACATGATATAGCCTAAGAAAAGTGGATCCAATCCAAACCAACCACCCTATGAATTTTAAAAGCCTTGAGGTAATCCCAACTTTTTATTCTACTTTTTACTTTAAAGCACCTTTTCTTAGTAGTTTGGGATATAGTAGCAGTGAAAACAAAATGAAGGTGGGAATACAGGTAGAAGTGGCATATGTTATGTTTGAATTTTAGTTCAAGTGGGGGAGTAGGCCTAATTATTTAAAGATGTCAATAAGGTTTTATCTTGGTGAAAAACCCAACAAATGATATGGTTATAGTAGTTCCAAGAACTTTATGAAGGGTGATGGTGATGAAAAACCGCATCGATTCTTATGTGGATTCATTTGGAGGGTAAAAATGATTATAGTGCTATTTTCTAATTGGATGAATTTCCTAACCACATTGTGGGGGAAGCTTCTCTAATGGTGCATGAAGTTCATATAGATTTATCCCTAGGGTGTAGCTAAGGCCTTAGACGAATTAAAGGTGATATTTATACCTAAGTTCTAGAGGCTAAACATTGAAAAACAAAAAATCACTAAGTTGAATGAGATTAAGAAAATGGTTGGAGAAATTTCTCATGAGGATGATGAAAATTTACAAAAATTTATCAACAAACTCTCCTATACTATCCATGAAACACAACACAAATAATTATCCATTCAAAGTTTTTTGCTCTTTAATAGTGTACCATTAATGCAATAATCGTGGGTGACAAAGAGGGATGCCTTATCATAGGCCATGCAGATAGAATCTTGTAGGGTGAACATCCATTTTACTAAAAATTTCATGTTTGGTACGATCAAAGAGAGAATTATGTAAGAATTTCCTTCTAGGTAAAGGAAATTGGTATTACTATTGTTAAAGGTGGTGGCCTACAAGGATACATTGGTAACTATTGATGCAAGAGCACAATTTCAACAATTTATTTCAAAATTTTTATTTGTCCTCCAGAAGGTCTTAGAGATTTATAGAAGAGGAAGTTGGTTTCCTTGTTGCCCTATAATTTTGTAGAATTTATAATTACATATTTATGATAGGAAATTTAAGTAATTTTAGGTATAAGTTAAGATGTTGTTTTATTTTTAAGGCCTCTTAGTCATTAGGGAAGTTGATTCTTATGATTAGGATTACTTGTGATTATTAGGGTAAAGGGTAAAGGGTTAGGAATTATGGGGTTTAGGGGTTAAGGAGTTGAGGTATAGGGGGTTTAAGAGTTAGAGGTTAATGGCTTAGTGGTTAAGGGATTTATGGGTTAATGATTAACCATCAAGGGCTTATGGTCAAGGGGCTTAGGCATTAAATTCCTAAGGGTTATGGTAGCTAGGTGTCAGCAGGTTAAAGGGTTAGGGGTTACTGAGTTTAGGGGTTAGGGGTTAGGGGTTAAGGGTCAAGGTTTAAGAGGATATGGGATTACGGTTTATGGGGTTCAAGGATTCTAAGTTAGGGGTTAGGGGTTAAGGGGTTAGTGGCTTGGGTTTAAGGGATGAA
The DNA here is from genome assembly GCA_034641835.2 of Pinus albicaulis. Taxonomy (NCBI): domain Eukaryota; kingdom Viridiplantae; phylum Streptophyta; class Pinopsida; order Pinales; family Pinaceae; genus Pinus; species Pinus albicaulis. The sequence continues at coordinate 599,995,361 of CM076581.1, read as the reverse complement.
AGTGTTAATTTGTTATTAGTTATGAGTGTAGGAGTCAAGGGACTGTGGCTTTGGGGTTAAAGGGATGGGAAATTTACTGGTTATGGGTTAGGTTTGTATGGGTTGTTAGAATTTGGCCCCTAATCCCCTTATCCCAAATATTGGGGGTTCCCCTATCAATTTCTCTCATTGCCTTACGTATAGGTCCCCTATCCCCTATGCAATAGGGCATAAGGCTCCTTCTCATTCTCTAATGTTGGGATTATAGATCTCAATAAACCATGCTCGAACCTCTCACTTCTACCCATCCATGCTACCCTTATGTCCCCTTGCACCGTTCAATACACAAAAAGGTCCCCCTCCCCCAAAATTCATGAGAATTAAAAATTTGGAGGCGATCATTTAACAACAGCTTCAAAAATAATCCATTTATACTGGTGTCTTGGAGCTATTATATGTCATTTTATTGAGCTACAGTGATAGGTGAGAGTTATGCATATCTCAATGAAGGTGTATCAAGAGGATATTAGTCTATTGGCTAAAGAATTGGAATCTCTTTATTTGCAACTTAGCGAAATGGAAAAGATGTGGACACAATCTCCATTCTTCTTATTTCACCGGGCCATGTAAAATAAATGAAGCAAACAGTATCAACCCCTTGGAGAAGGAAAGTTGAGAACAAAAGTTAGCGTGAACAAATAAAGAATCCAATGAGCTAAGCTTAGAGGGGTATCCCTTTGTAAACAATCATCCATAGGCTTGTTAGAGTTAGTTATGAATCTTTACTAGAAGTTGAGTAGTCTTCACATCACCAACCACATCTAATAGAAAGGTACCAACCCCTACAATAAAAATGATGTCTCCAAATAATGTGTAGTTAATACCAATAATATCATCTTATGAATATATTACAATATGATTTGGAAAGTACGTTTCCATACATGTGTGAAAGAAACAATCCATTTGGTTAGCAAAAGGAAGTTTTTTTGAATACCTCAAGAAACCCCCCTGAAGGAGACAAGAAGGGTTTGAAACCATAGAATACAAGTTGATCTATGAACCCTAGTTTTGATGTGTTATGTTGATGCTTTTGTTCACCCAGTTTGACATGTGATAGACAATATATGAAACCTTTTTCTCCATGTATCATCTTCATTAGATATCATGTTGCTAAGAATGAAGTGTCTCGATTATAGTTAAAGCTGCTATTTTAGTTTGTTGTACCATTTTGTCTTTTAGAGTATGAATCTTTCTGGTCTCTTGTGCTAAGGTAGGTTGGCTTTCAAATATTCAAGGAATGTGTGAGATAATATAATACTGTATTTTAATATTTAAAATAACATGATGAACTATTTAGCACAATTTATGGTGTTGGATTAATCAAGATGTTTATTTTTGGATGGATGGATGTACATCTCTATAGCCAATAGAAAAAACTCAGTAATAATTTTTGCAAGTATGTTGTTGACATGTTGAAGTGCCATTGAGACCTAGAAGTAAAATATTTAGACTTGTGTGTTTTCACCTATTCGGGTGTGATGACACCATGTGGAGTGATTTGATCACAGGTCGAGTAATACTCTAACCATCGTGTACGGTATGAAGATATTTTAATTGACTATGGCTCATATAGGTTTAAATGAGCATGTTAGTCCATCGGTTACAGTGCATAAACACATAAACATAAATAAACGAACGTAACATATCAAGAAGCACAAACACGTAAGTAAGAGAGAGACAACCAATTGGTAACAGAGTTCACTGCTCCATCTCTTTGGGGCTACATCTCCAGATCTGATTCAATTGGAATGTAGATCTTCTATATTCCTTCTTAAAAGTTAGCTTTCTTACAATCAAGCTCTATGTCTGAACATTAGCCAAGCACTATGGCTCTCAATGGCTAAGTATCTTCTCCTTTCTTCTCCATTTCTCATGGCTCACAAAAGGAATATAGATATTTTTCCCTCACCCACTCTCCCACAAAGACCATTAATTACAAGACCCACAAATGTAGGGCCTAATTACAAGAAAGGAAAAAAAATATTTTTGAAAGTAGGATCTCCAACAATCTCAGTCTCATAATTGGGAAAAGTCTCAAAACCACCTAAAGACTCTTCAACCATGCTCTTGATTCTCTCAACCTACAATTGAGAAAAATAGAATTGGTGTGAGGTGGTTTCTCACATAAAAACCAATCCCCTAATTACATTAAATTAATAATATGCGAGACAAATTCTCTCAAAAATATTAATCATTTATATCAATAATGCATGGGTTTAATAAGGGCTCATAAAATTAATAATTAAATGCATGAGCATAATTTCACCCACTTAAACACTTTGTCACCAACTTCGAATCATCCTGGCGCAAAGCTCTTTCACGTGTGAAGATCCTTTTAGATCACTCCTCCCCACAAAGAAACTTTTGGTCTCCAAAACTATCAAATTCAATCCATCATCAAATACATGCAAATGTCTCTGAAAGGCATATCTCCACACAACTCCTTCACCTGACATAATTTGGAATCAAAACACAATGCCAACACCTACAACTGTTGCAACACAAATTTCTGGAAACACACATTCCATGAAGACTCCTTCACCCCACGTACTTTCGAATCAAGATGCAAAGCCAACACCTGCAACTGTTTGGATGCAAATTCCTAAAAAGGCACATCCCTTAAAGGCTCCTTAACCCAAATTAATTTAGAATCAGGATGTAAATCCAACACCTGCAATAGTTGGAACGCAGATTCCTAACAAGGCACATCCCTTCAAGATTCCTTCACCTCGGTCCTTCAGAATTGGAATGAAAAATCCCACATCTGCCTAAAGCTACAATGATACCGATTTACAACACTTTCCAAGAGTTAATTGGTCAAGTTTACATGCCAAAATGGCTTAGTAAATTCACCTCATTAAACTTGATTAGAAAGAATCCAACAAGGCTTAATGCACAAAAATATGCCTCTCACTCTCCCTCACATAAGCGTGGATAACAAAAGCCTTTACAATACTTCATAATCAGCATTACATCATGAATTTCATGGTGGAAACTATGGCCTTTTACATGAAAATCCACAATTTACATGCCAAATTTTTTATGCCCAAAATATGATGCCAACTATGGCCCTTTTGTATGTCAATTACAAGCAACTTAATGTGCCAAACATGTTGCACAAAGTGAAAAGCACAAATTTTTAGACCCCCCCCCCCCCCCCCATTTTACATAAAGTGTACATAAACAAAGAGCACCAATGGTGGGAAAATAAAAATTCCACCCTTTAACATATTATGTGCCAAATAACATGTGCACTTGGAAGGTGAAAATAAGTTAAATCCCCCATTATAAAAGTGCATCAAAGGTGTATGGGTTAAAAACAATAAAATAAAATAAAACCCACTTCAAACCTTTAGAAATTGGATAAATGGAATAAGAAAAAGGGCTACCATATTTAGAATATTTAGCACCTATCATTTCTAGTTGAACAGGGCCCGAGAATTATAAAATATGATAAGAAGCCATGCCACGACCACTTGAAATATAGAAACTTTGGCAGTGGCCAATAGCACACTACTCATGACATGGTCAAGAACGTTTTCGCATCGGCTTTATGTTTAATTCGAAATGGGAATCATATCCAACACATTCAAAGGCCTCGTAGCATCATTATGATGCTTTCACATTATGCCTTGTTTTTGGTGTTGCTAGAAATACAATCCAAACCTTCATAAAATCCTTCCCCAGAAGTAGCACAGGTACTCTAGATATACCAATGGTGCTGACGCAAATAATGCAGGCCAAGCTTATTAGTTATATCAATAGCATTCATTGCATTGGGAAAAGTCTCAAAACAACCTAAAGACTCTTCAACCATGCCCTTGATTCTCTCAACCTACAATTGAGAAACATAGAGAATTGGTGTGAGGTGGTTTCTCACATAAATACCAATTTCCCTAATTACATTAAATGAATAATATGTGAGACAAATTATCTCGCAAATATTAATCATTTATATCAATAATGCATGGGTTTAATAAGGTCTCATAAAATGCATAATTGAATGTGTGAGCATAATTTCCTTTGTCACCAACTTCAAATCAACCTGATGCAAAGCTCTTTCACGTGCGAAGATCCTTTCGGATCATGGAGGTAGGAAAATTTTCCATTTTCTTAACTCTTGAATATATTCTATATGCTCTTGAGATAATTTCAACCTTTTAAATAAAATTACAAACAAATGTACATTAATGTGATAATTACTAATTGGTTTGGGGGTGACTCAACAAAGTGTAGCATGTTGGCTTGTTGAATTTGTTAGTAAGTTAGGGTTTGATGAGTTTGTAAAAATCAGTGGGAATTATTGCGGTTGTATGTATTTTAGAGAAGCCAGTTTGGAGTGGTGGTTGTGCTTCCTTTATTGAATTTGATTTCTTTGGTTCTTCTTCTTATGCATTCCCACTGTGGTATCTTCTTGTTTGCAAACATTTTCTTATTCTCCACAGAAAAATTTCTTGTTGCATTCTTGAAAAAGTTGAACAATTGTCTTGATTTATCTCTACAGTACCTTGAGTTGTCTCACTTCTTTCAATTGTGATGGAGTTTTCCACCTCAAGAGGATTGTTATTTTTTGTCTAAATAAATTGTTACAACTTTTTTTCTTGTTTTATTTATTCATTTTTTCTTCAAGGAGGTGTTTCCTTTAAACTCTAGAAGAATCATTGCAAGTGGAAGCATTATAGCAGTCATCAGAAGTTGTATGTGATCAAGGGAAAGACAACCCTCAGAGGGTGAAAAATTAATCAAAAGTGTTATTATTAAGCCAAGCTGCGGTGACAAGGTGGGTACTCCAAACTACCGTGGTCATGCTCATGGTACCAACTCCTTATTTGTGTCTCTCGGGTAATAAAACATTTGTGGTTAGCCTCATGCACCACTCTCTTATCAATGTGTGCATCTTTTTCGATTCATTACTTTGATATGTGCTTCACAATCATCTGTCTTTTGAGCCTGAATTTTTTTTTTTCTCCTTTTCAATTGGTATGATAAGCTATTCATTTTGAGCTATAAATGGCTCTTGTTTTTTGGGACATCTCTTATTTATTGTCATTGGTAACTGATGCCTATTTTACTCCTCTATTGTTCTTGGTAATTGCTAAGGTTCTGACTTGGAAATATATGTTTTTGTGTGTATGTATTGCAATGTTATTAACCATTGATTTCCAAAGAAAGCATTATTTATCTAATGGAGCACTGCTTTTTTTAGATCATATGTCAGTGTATTATACTCCAAGTAGCAAGAAAATACTTTTGAAAAAGGATATTTTGGAAGTAAGTATGTGTGGAGGTCCAGAGCATCCGAAATCCCCCAGCGTATGTGATACAAGTAAAAGTAGTCTTCGGGTAGAATAAAATGATGTTGTTGTGGTTGAGAAACAATCTTGTAATAGTAAAGAACTTGGAAATATTAGCTTCAATCATTCCGTTATTGCAATGCCATTTTTGCATACAGAAACAATGGCCTTTTAGTTTTAAGTTGTTAGACTAATGGATATTTTGATGCGTCTGCTTAACACACGAAATCAAAGGAAGACAAGCTCACTTCTAGCAAAGGAATTCCCTCGTCTCATTAGTGACTGAAACCTAAAGGTAAACCTCATGGTGATTTTTTGATATAAATCTTATCCAGGCACCTATGACGACTATGCACCCCCCACCATATTTTTCCCTCAACCATTGAGGTAGTTGAACAAAAAATTATTTTTCACTTTTTTCTTTTCAAAAATGTTTAATAAATGAGGAGTTTGAGTGGGCTTCCTTCTATTCAAATGTTAGGTATGAGAGATAAGCTCAAAAAAACCCATAATTTGTATTCAATCTCAATGTTCACATCCTTACAAATTCATGCTATACAACTAGGGTAGAGGGATGTTAAATGGAACTGATGAACAAGTTAACAATGAGTGAGCCACACCCATTAGGTGTAAAATAAATGGTGACATATTTTATGCAATGGGTTGTTACATGGATTAAATTTCGTCACTTTATCAGCCTCAACGAAGTGTAGCATGTTGGCCCGTTTGTTTTGGTTAATGTGATATGGTGTTGCTAACAAAAGTAATTTTGATAAATTTATTTACCTCTTCATGTCTCTGTTCTCCTAATTATTTATTCTCATACATCAGATATTAGGATTTGAAGCGAACCCTTCATTTCAGTATGTCTTTATATCTAAGTTTCTTATACTCCTAAAACATGAGCATGAGAGAAGAAGGTCACTCTGGAGTTCACATGCGTATGAATATTGATTGGATTAACCCCTCTTCCATTGGCTTGGCTTGATTGCTACTAATCAGATCTGTATTTTCTACCTACTCCTTCAATGTGGGTGTGAAATTGAGTCCCAACTGAATGAATAAATCCTTCATTGTGGGTTACCCCAAATCAACATACATATTAACATGTAAGTGATTCAACCAAATAGATTGTTAATGCATATTTGTTTCTTCTGTTTCAAATTTAAGAGTTATACCATCATCATAACCATTAGACAATGAATAAATTTTTTATAGTAGTGCAGCCTCCCATGAAAAATAGGAGAAGGCTCACGATAGAGGAAAATGTAGAGTATATAAATAGTGATGGTATGGATCAAGAATTATGTGGGAGAAAACAGAAGGATGATATTTTGTATTTGTTTTTTAGCATCTGATTGTGAAAATTTGTGAGTTGAAACATAAAATTAAAAATATTAACCAAATATTTTGTTAAAGAGTTGATTCTCATTGAGATGTGGGTTACTTTCAAGCTAATATATAATAATATTTTACATCCATGAATTAGTTTGTTTAATTTGGTAAGTAATAATCATATCTTAAGAGTCTTTGAATGTGTTTTGTTTTCATCTAAAAAAGTCCTTGATGAAAATGAAATCGAGAAATTTTGTAATATGATAGTGAAAACTCAAGCTATTTTCTGGATTATTTATTCTTCTCAAAGCAGGTTTCTTCAGTAAGGTTTGAAAATTTATCTATTAGATCGATTATTTTGGAAAGTATCTGGTATCACTCGGATTTGAACCTCAAGCTGATAAAGGCAATTCTGAGGTAACCTCAAACCGCGCTTAGCCAAGTAGTTAGCCCTACTAGGCTAGGAGAAGGCTATCTCTGTAAAGATCACAACCAATATGACTGAGGAAAGAAGATTTTAATCTAGGTATAGTAGCTCAGGGTTTTTGATTTTGATTGTGTAGGGTTTTGCTGGATCAGGAGGATTCAAATAGTTAAGGCAAGGAAATTATGTCAGAATTTGCAGGGTGTTCTATGGGGCAAGGTAGGTAAAATGTTTAGCACTTTAGGTTTTTGATGACAAGATGATCAAGACAGGTGAGGAGCTAGAAAGAGCATGATGAATTCATGGTTTCTTTCTAAACTGAAGAAATTACAAATTATGAATGTTTACCCAAAACTGAGCATAAAGATTATGGATTATGTTCATCTAACTTGAAAACATTCATTTAATAGCAATGAAACAATGGATGAAGTAACAAAACATTCTAACATATGAGCACAAAATAAGAAACTCAAACTAAACATAATACCACATGGATCCCATAAAAATAGCTGCAAATTTGATTAATGTCCAGGCCAAAACTGACACAAAATTGTGTCCTGGAGAAGCCAAACCTCCAAAAGATTCCAACCATTACAATGACTGAGGAAATACATCATATAGACCTCAAAACCACTCTCCCTATCCTCAGGGAGTTGAATCCATGAGATAGGAATTAGTTTCACCTACTCCCAAAAAAGAAACTGAAGACTAGGAAGACCCAGTTATTTGCCTCTAAAAGAGAGGAAACTGATTCATTTGACCTCTAGAGGACTCACCTAATGTATATAGCTTAGATGAAAGTCAAAAAATGAAATTTACATTCACCATAACCATTTACATCAGTAATTTCTTCATTTTCCTGAGTAAAAAGTTAAACTAGAGTGAAACTTCAAAATTTGTTGAAGATGGTGAAAATGCAATTTTCTTGGCAAACACACAGCGTCATAATAGGGAAAATAGTCTCTTTTGTAAGCAACATTTGGAGGCCTTCCCGGTGTCCAAATGAGCTCCATGATAGCTCATTCGAAAGCTATCTGAGTCTAGTTTCCAAATATTCCTCCATTTTCCAAAATGATGCCGATTTTCCCTATAAAAAATTGAATCTCCCAAGACTGGTAAACAAGGAGTGCCTAGGTCAAAAAGGAGGCAGAAACATGAAATTTTGGTGGTTTTTTGCACTTTTGAGGGACCATTTCTCCTCCAAATTTTCTGAAACTTGCTAGGGTTGATGTCTTCATTATCCTAAACACTATGGTGGTTTCCACTTGTCATTTATATTCCCCAAAAAGGAGCACAACGCCTAGAGCGCTACGCGTTTGGCAGAATTTATGTGTGCCAAAATTGCTCAAAAAACCAAAAATGCACTAAAGTGCCAAAAATTTGCCAAAATTATGAGGTTACTTGCTTATCAAGTTCTTGAGGCATGAAGAGATATCTCAGCAAGTATTTCTAAGATCTCCTTCTCCTTTTGTTTGGTCAAATATTGAATTTTTGCATGGGCTCTTTTGAGCTTGGCCCTTGCAATTTTGTTCCTCATGCCATAGTGCTTTGCCATTTTCCTCTGAATATCATTGTCCTTTTTTGCCTTCTCTAGAAAAATATCAATATGCAAATTGGCTCTATCAAGCCATGACTCTCTATCCTTGCTAATCTCTAGGGCAAGTAGCTCACTTGGAGTGAGCTGCTCTACCAACTCAAATTCTCTCTGTCTCTCAAGGGCTAGAGCTCTTTTAAGCCCTCTAGTCTTTGGTTTCTGTCTTGGAGGCTGATCCTCCTCATCATCAATCTCACCAAATCTATCCAACGTCTCCTCCAATAAGGCCTTGGCCTTTTCTGCCTCTCTTTGTGCTTTGATGGTCCTGGCCTCATTGATAATCTGCTTGGTCTTCAGCCATTGATTTTCTTGCTCAAGAAAATCAATCACATATTGTGCTCTGTCAATATTAGCTTGAAGTTCACTAATATTTGCTTCTCTACCTTTGATTGCTGCACTGGTGATTATATTCTCATATTTTTCATCAAGGTCAATCAGCTGAAATTCCCTCTCTATTTCATGTTTATCCTCCTGCTACTCAATGATTGGATCTTTAGCCTTTTCATTGCCTTTGTCCACCCATTTTGCCAATGAAGAAGGCATGGCCCCTTTCACTCCAAGTGAAGAAAACACATGCATGTGGCCTCTCTGATAGGTCTTGGGAAATGGCTCAACATTAGTCACATTAGCCCAAGTTGCCTCAATGTCCTTCTCACTGCTTGATGACTGAGTATCATGATGTGATGATGAAAGGTTATGGAAAGGTGAAGAAGTACGATCAATATGAGGCAAATGCAACTGACTAGGTGATTATGTATGAGTAGCAGGCTGAGATGGAGGAGTGGATATGGGAAGATGAGATGATGAAGGGATACTCTGCTCATGCTAACTAGGCGGGGTAGTGAATATTTCATTTGCTATGAATGTGTCCCATGGGATGTTCTTTTTCTCAAGTTGATGCATGACTATCATCTTGATGACGGAGTGATGGAAAATACTCTGCATTTGATTATTATAATCCCTATTTTGTACAACATATGGCATATTTTCAATGTTGCGGGAGAGATATTAGGGTATGTGAAGCATTCTGACTCTACTGAAGTGCATGAGGAGTCAGATATGATATGAATAGAGTCGAGAAAACCTCCCCTCACAAGTGAAGTATTTCATGATTATCTTCATCATAGGGACATATTGGTCAAGGAGATGAGAGAAAGGGAAAATGGACTTCTTGTCATCCTTGTATATAGGTTTGAGATATGGTTCATAGTAGCTCTGATCAAGGTTTCCTTGTTTAAACCATTTCTCTCCCACATTAGTGATCCATGTAGCAGCTAAAATGGCATTAGTGGACATGGTAAAAGTGACCCCAGCAAGAGTGACCTACCTATCATGAAGATTTTTAATGAACAACCTTGTCAACATAGGGTGATACTGAATTTGCTGCTCTTTCTCACAAAAATCAAAACAACCAACATGTTTAAAACATGACACAGTGAGAGGAGAAGACATGAGCTCGTTTTTGGTTACTGGTTCATATCTGTTGATTTTCCATCCTTTTTGGTTACTTCTCTTTGGTGTTTGTTCCTCACTGACACCTCTATCCTACTCTTCAGACATTTTGAATTTTGAAGGCTTTGGGAACCCTAGGGTAAATGGAATGAGATGAAAGGAGTGAGAGATGAGATGACTAGCTTAGATAAATGGAGGGAATGAATGTAAATGAAAACCTAGGTCTATGAAAACCCTATGATTTAACAATATTTATGACTGATATGTTTTTAGGGACATGAATATGGATATGGTGCATGAAAAATGAGAAGGAAATGGAAACTAGGATTTCATAACAACAAGCCCTTGAATCTTCTTATGGAACACCAAATATATTAGAGGAGAGGTGATTTAGGGTCCACTTACTTATTTAAAGCATTTTGAAGAAAATTCTGAGGAGATTTGAGCTTGCTGGAGGTGGTGAAACTCTTTAAAACCCTCCCTGAATAAACACGCAGTGCCCAGGCGAACGTGCAGTGCCTCTGTGAAAACGTGTAGCGCCTGTGTAATTTGGTATGGAGATGTCGAGAAAATGCATAGTGCCCTGGGTATACGTGCAACACCAAGGAAAATGTGCAGGGCCTGAGTGCAAATGCGCAACGCCTTGAAATTTGACCCAAAATGCTTAGAAAACTTGAAATTTCTCCTTTGCTGGAAACTTTTGATGGCTGAATGGATATAATGACTTGCTTTGAGGTGTTTTGAAAGGCTTTATAGCATAGTGGATTTGAAATTTTAATTTTAATCACCCACTTTTCTAATGTTTTCTTTTTCCTTTGGACTTTGGCATTGATACTCTTTAACTTTCTGAATTTTTGGCATTGCAGTTGATCAAACATGAAGTTGGCTTTATTTCCTCCACTTAGGCTAGAAAGGATTGAATTTGACAGCTTCGAATTAAATTTATTACATATGAGAACATAAAATTACATTACATATTGAATTTTATATCAAAATGACATTTTGATATAAAAGTCATTAAACTCAAAAATTACAACTCTGAAAATATGATAATTACATCATGTAATCTTATTTAGTCCCTCTCGTATATGTGCTGACCTCATCTGAAATGAGGGAGTGACCTTGAGAAATATAAAATGCTAATGACCTAATGGGACTGCTTTAGACCTGACTTTCATGAATGAGATTTTGACTTACAATACTTCCAAGTGAAAAGAGCATTTCCATAGGTGTTTTTATGCTCAAGGAGACATGAGAATGAGTTAGCCAATATGATCTTCTGAGGGAGAATGAAGCTTATTGACAAGGAAAACCATCGGTGGAACAATTTTATATCATGACCTAATGGAATGATGGAAAATTTCTTCAGAGTGGGACACCTAAGATGCACATGAAAAATGTGTTTTGATCCCTGGTGGAAGTATGCAAATACTAACACTAATAGTATCTTTGATATCTGCCCGAAGTTCTTGTGTGTGTGACTTTTCTTCATCTGATGTGTTCTGTTCATGTGTTTTTTCACCCAGTTTTCCATGTGATAACAATATATGAAGCCTTTTTTTTCATGTATCATCTTCATTAAATATCATGTTGCTAAGAATGAAGTGTCTGGGTTAGAGTTAAAGTTGTTATTTTAGTTTGTTGTCTTTTGTGTCTTTTAGAGTACGAATCTTTCTGGTCTCCTGTGCTAATGTAGTTTGGCTTTGAAATATTCAAGGAATATCTAAGCTAATATAACAATATATTGTAATGTTTGAAATAACATGATGAACTATTTAGCACAATTTATGGTGCTCGATTGATCCATATGTTTATTTTTGGATGGATGTACATCTTTGTAGCCAATAGACAAAACTCATTAACCATTTTTGCAAGTATGTTGTTGACATGTTGTAGTGCCATTGAGACTTAGAGGTATAATATTTAGAATTGTATGTTGTCACCTATCCGGGGGTGATGATACCTTGTGGAGGTAGGCAAAATTTCCATTTTCTTTAACTCTTGGATATATTATATACTCTCTTGGGATAATTTATTTATTTCAACCTTTCAAATAAAACTAAAAAAAAATGTACATTCATGCAATAATTACTAACATTGGGATTCTCTTATTATTGATTTGGGGTGACTCAACAAAGTGTAGCATGTTGGCCCATTTGTTTTGGTTGATTTTATATGGTGTTGCTAGAAAAAGCAGAGAGTCACACTTTGTGGCACATTTTAAGACTTTGAAACAATTTTTAAATGGATTGTGAAAATGTGAAGCTGGGTTACACTTTTTGCCCTTTTTTGAGAAACAATTTTCATTTTTTTCGGTTCTTCAACTTTCTGCAAACTATAACAATTGTTTTGTGTAGAATTTCATTTTGCGATAAAAATAAAAGTTGTGAGAAATTTTGTTAGCTTTCTATTACTTATTTTTTGAAATTTGTTTATGCAGATTTGATATGTCAACTTAGCGTTTCTTTGAGTGTGTGTTTCTTAACAATCAAAGGATTCATAAGAAGTCATGTTATGACGCAATGTTGTATTCATTGAAAATTTGTGTTTTTGAGAAAAAAAAATGTGTTACAACAATCTAGACAGAGTCTACTTTGGTTTCATCATATTTACAAAGCCAATGGATGCATATCATAATTACTAGAATTTTTTGAACTGGTCCAAAACGAAAAACTGTGTTTTTTGGATATGCTTCACGTCGCAAGAAATTTCTTAACATATAAGTTATAAACTAAAAATATAAAAGCTACCCATTAGAGACGACAGACCAATGTAATGCCCCATAATTTTTTCAATTTTTTTTACAATGTATTTTGGGAGATACAAAATTTTGATTTCACTGAATCACAATGACCCTGAAAAATTGTTTGCACCTATTTTATTTTAAAAATAATTAAAATTAGTAAACGTTTATGAAATTCCATAAAATTTATATTTCATGAAGGTAGATTCAATTCTAAAAATGTTTGTCTTGGTTCCGACAGTTAATTAACAACCTTTCATGGAATTTAATCAGTCCAAATTTGCAGAACCGTATTCAGAGCCTAGTTTTTGCGTAATTGGTGATGCGTTAGTTCGGCCGAACTTTTAATCTAAGTTCGGCCGAACTATGTTTTCCACCGACAGCTCGTTAAATCTAACGACTTAATAGTTTGGCCGAAATTTTAATCAAAATTTTGGTCGAACTATGGTATAACTTTCCGTCGGCCGGAAAGTTTTGCGGAGCCCCTACTAAAACACATTTCGCGGCAATATAAATTGTCGCGAAATCGTTCACAATTTTTGCACATTTCGCAACAGATTTTAGGTCAAATATGTAGAATACCTTGCGCAAGTTAACAAAACATCTTGAAATCAAGTAATAATACTTAACAAGAAATATCACAACCATATACCATCAGATCCATCCATTCATCATTGATATAAACCCAAACACAGTTGCACAAGAGATCTAATTGTAGATAATACAGGAATAAAAAATCAGATACATAAACATTCATAGCATAACAACATATGCATTTCAGATATTTTCAACAATGGTTCCTTTATTAATATATAATATTCCAAAATTAGCATGCAGCTAATTGGAATATTGGTTTTTGTTGTTTGCACATAGGAGAAGAATAAATGGGTGAGGAGGCCCATAAATTTCCGAAATAGGAATAAAATCCCTCATAATGTGAAAAGGGATCATCTTAGGAGCTGAATTTCACACCCCTCATGTGTGAAAGAGGACAATTGCATGTGTACAAGGTCAATTTTGACCAAGTCAACAACGTTGGGATAAGAGGTGGAGATCATCTTTAGAGACAGCGCAGAGATAGTGGGAGGAAGATTCCTTGGTGGAGGAAACCCTAATGAGTGGGACCCAAGGTGAGAGGGCTTCCATTTGTATAAAAGGAGGGCAAGGCAGCCATATGAAGTTATGTTATTGAATATTGAATTTATGGTCTGTATGATTTTGTGCTTTATTCAACTGTTTAGTTGGGATTTTTGTGCTGCGTAGCACAAGGCATTCCTGTTTAGGAATTCCTTATAATTTCTTGAGAGGCCTCCTAAAGGAGTTTTCACTTCATTTCTCCACATCCAGGCTTCAGGCCAAGCCACCTCCTTTAGCTACAGCGTTATTTCTGCAGTAGTATAACGTTGTGTTGCAGGGTGTTGCAGTGGAGGTTTCAGAACACCACTTCCAGAACTATTTTTTAGAGGAGGAAGATTTCTTTCCTTTGGGAGATCAGTGAGGAAGCCCTTAGAGAATATTTCATATCTTGGCACTTGGCCAACACAATTTCTATCTCCTACAGTGCAGTCCCTCTCCTTGACTATGTTGTTTTCAGTGAGGGTTTGTAGATTGTTTGGAGGCTGAGATCTTCAGTGTTAGGAACAACCTTTCACTTGGAAGATCCATTGGAGGAGGTTTTTTTAGCTTGTGCATCATCTTCAACCATCTATATCCAGTTCTTGAGTTGCATCTGCTATTCAGTCCTAGGACTGCAACTCCGACATTTTTGCAATTTTTCATATTTCAGCCAATCCTTCTAGGATTGTCTAGAAATTGTGTTTGGGAGCTTAGATATTCTCTCCCAACCTTGTATGAGCCATATATTGTCAGATTTATTTTATTTTACATTCCCATCTATGAATATGTTGTACATGTTCATGAACATTCTGCAATATAGCATCATTTCCATTTTGGCATATGTATTGATGGGAGGCTTGTTTTCCTTGATTATTTGAGTTATGCACTCTTCTCATGTACTTAATTTCTTTTGATTTACATAATAAAATGGCTCCATGGTTTCCATACATTTTGGTATGATGTTATCCACTGCTATTTCTAGTTTTGTGTTCATGTATTGTTGCATTCCCCATTTGGGATATTACAGTGGTATTAGAGCATAATATTCGCTCAACATATGGAATATCAGCCAATATGCTATCAAGAAGACAAGAAGAAGAAAAGATGAGCAGAAAAGACAAAAAGAAGATTCCATTATTTTGAGGAAAAAAGGAGGAGAGACTTTCAAAGTTTCTTTCTAGAACTTTGCAGAGCATTCAGGGAGATGTCAAGAAGTTGAGGAGGGAGATGAATAGAGAATCTCCAAGAGAGTTTGGATCTGAATCAAACTCTAAATTTTCATATGGTGAGTGTGAGCATGCAGCCACACACTATGATGCACAGCGCAGTCATATGAACAGATTTTCCATGAGGGAGATAGAAGAAGAAGAAATGCCTAAGAGAGAAACTCTTAGTGATTTTCTACAAGAATATGAGTCTCAAACTCAAAAGTTTAGAGATCATATCACTTTTTTCAGAGTTTTGCAAGATCAAGGTGGAAAGAAGCAAGAAACATGATATGGGTAGATTTCTTCTATGTACTTTTGATTGTTCACCTAAATTTTCAGCTAGAGCTTGGGTGAAGGAGCTAAACAAACCTAAGCAAACAAAAACCTTGCATGTGATGGAGGAATGATCAGGAGATCAAGTCCTTTGTGGAAAAATTCTCAAAAAATTAGTTTCTCAGAATTGTTCCAAACTAGATCGAATGGAAAGAGCTCGGAAAAACGATCCTGTAGACGTGAACGGCACTGAAAACCGATGCTGTATGAGAAAGTTATTCAACTTTGAATTTTCTCAATTTCAGTAAAAAAAATGGCCAAATGGACTTTACAAAATATTTTATTAAAAAAAGAATATTCTGGGAATATTTTGTGGAATATTCCACAAAATATTCTTCATAATATTCCACAGGCGGCCAATCAAAGGACGCCATGTGGCCAGCCCAGAGGCCGCCACGTGGCCCCAAGTTTGAATGAATTGCATTGTGAAATTTTGTTTGAGTTGCGGACGGGTTCGACCTCAGGTCAGGGCG
This sequence comes from Pinus albicaulis, assembly GCA_034641835.2. NCBI lineage: Eukaryota > Viridiplantae > Streptophyta > Pinopsida > Pinales > Pinaceae > Pinus > Pinus albicaulis. Next base: position 599,979,350 of record CM076581.1, on the reverse strand, counting down.
ATAGCAACGGAGAGGCCCAACCATTGGGTCACAACAACAGTTCCTAATAATCATCGGCACGAAATCATATTTGAACATTGAAATGGTTTGGGCGGGGCCCGAAAGCGGGCCAACCCCTAAGGGCCAGCCCCCTCTGCATAATACCATCCGCCGGAACCTTAGGCTTCAAACCATTGGCATGCATATCGTCGAGGCCTGGTCATGTGGACCCGTGTTTGGTGTGGAATTTAATTGAAATACATGGTTTAAACCTTAATACATGTCGTAACCAACTCAAAGTTGTTCAAACGATATCCGACGGGCCCGGATACTCCTTAGCCCTCCAAACTGGCGGAAGATTTGGCGGAGTGCCAAACTTTTAGCGCTGGCCCCTAATTTGTCGGACTTATCTGGAGCTACTCCACATTTAGTGGAGCTTTTCAAGGGGACATTGGGCAAAACTTCAGTTAGTCATAACTTTGGATAGGGAAGTCCTTTTGAAGCGATTTGTTTTTTGATTTGGGGGTATTGAAGCATTATGAAGCTATTGGAATAGGTTGCAGAGCCATTAGGGAATTTTTTCAGTGATTTTATCATCAAATTTTCTTGTGGAGCCACCAGGGCTTGGTAAATGATCAGCTGTTTTGGACTAGATTCATCTATTTGAGGTGAATGAATAGTCAATTTTTACTGTTTCCAGTCCTATGTTTCTGAATTTGCAACTATTTTAGCCTTTTGAGGCTTTCTTCACAGTGTAATACTTATTTTGAGCATTAATGAAAGAGGAAAAAGCCTATTTGGAGGCTTTTGGACCCAACAGAGGTAGCCCAAGAGAGGGGTGAACTGCTTAAACAAATGATTACTGTTATGCTATGTATTTTTTGCTTCTATTTTCTAGAGTTTACTACATTAAACAATAATTTTTAATAAGTCCACTTTTCACAATGAGACTTATACAGTGATCAAAACTCATTTGCTTCACTTCAAACCACATTACTTCCATTGCAGAATACTTGAACTTGCTTATTCACACATAAAATTTGGTTAATGAATACTTTGCAAACATAAAAAAATACTTTCATTGCCAGATCGATTTAGTATTTACTTCATATTTCTTTAGGAAGAGCTAGTAAGAGGGCCAGAAGCTTCTAGTTTCATCCTTTCTAGTAAAGGTGAAATAACCAATAAATCCCCTACTGTCTATCTTTGTATAAGAAATATTTTTTTGACACATTTCAGATCAGATTGGTATCAAAGGTCTAGGTTTTTCTTAAGATTTTGTGAAATTTGTGCAAGAATATTGTGTTATTTTTCAAAATTTGATGCTTACTAGGCTGAAATTGAAAAGAGGGGAAGGTCAATTGGTTAGAGCACAAAATAATCTTCAACCAAGGAGGGCTAGGGTGCCATTATCTCCACCTTCCATTTCATCCTCATTAGCCTTAGAATCAGCCACAAACATGTCTTCCAGAGAAGGAGAAGTACATGAGGAAGTGGATCCCAAGGAAGAAGAAAGAGTCTTTAGAAAATATTTCTTGGACATGACTGAGATGGTTAGGATCCTATACCAGGAGAGAAATGATAGGATTGCTGGAGAAGGGTCTAGAAACCAAAGAGAAGAAGGAGATTCTTTAGGAGGGAAGAAAGACAAGGATGAGTCTAAGAAAGGGAATGGAGGAAATGGTGATCCTTCATCTCCATCGTCATCCTCTTCCTCCACATCATCCTCTTCAACTTTTGTTAATCAGTCACACAAAACAAAAACATCTCTTAGAAATCCTTTGTTAAAACTTGATGTAAAGTTTGAGTTGCCGATGTTTAATGGTGATGTGAATGCAGAAAAATTGGATAATTGGATTAGACAACTGGAAGTCTATCTAAGAATTTAGAATTTGCATGATGATGACACAAAAATCCAATTAGCCTCTTTGAGAATGGATGGAGCAGCTTTGGTTTGGTGGGAAGCCAAGACCAGGGAGGAAATTAAAAAGCATGGTAAGATAACTCTAACATGGAATGAGTTTATTACTGCTATTAAGAAACAGTTTTATCCTCTTGCTCATAACAGACTCTTTCATATTTTATTTCTTTTTGAGGAAAGAAATTAACCTCCTTCTTAGCTTAAGGGATAGAGTGAGGTTGTTGGTACCAGTGGAGATCAAAAGTATACTCACTTAAAAGTTAACAAGGCTCTAAGATAACCCCAATTGACTAAATTTTGAGCATTGGGTATTGATTTGGGAAGAAAGTTAGCCTCCCTCTCAGCTTAGAGACAAGAAAGAGGTTTGTGCTAGGCCAACCTTTGGTATAGACTCACTTAAGACCACAACATAGTTACTTTATTCCAGAGCATAAACATGTCAACTTATGCAAGTTGAAATTGGGTGGTGAGGATAACAAGTATTCTGCATAACCACCCAAGCTAGGCTCAATTGGTATCACATTTCTTCATTTCTTATTCAAGTTGTCAAAAATGTGTTGTGGAGGGGTTTCCTTGTCTCACAAATGTGAGTGTCTCATATATTAATTTGATGTCTAATTATATTGTGACCATACAATTATATTATTATTATTATTGGACTACACCTCAATCTATACATTTACTATAATACATTTATTGGAAGATATATCTCAATTTATGTGTTTTCCATAAGGTGCATCTTAATATATTCAAGTACTTAAAGGTACATAATCTATTCACAATATATTCAGGTACTTGAAGGTATGTAGTATATTCACTTTGGATGTGAATTATAATTATAAACCTACCTAAAACTACTCAATCTATTCACTTTGGATGTGATTTATAATGTAATAACCCGCCCAAGGGTACACAATATATTCACATTTGATATGAGTTATAATGTAGAAACTCCATGTTTGAAGAATGGTTCCTATGGACTTCTTGGAAAAAGGAGTGTTCAATTGGGTATGTTATACCTATGGAAAAATTTGGCTAACATCCAATTGGATATTTTATACGTAGTTCACAATTCGGAGATTGCAGACCATACTATTGCACATAAAAATGCACTACTCCTCAAAGATCAGGGTAAGTACAAGAGCATTTATTGAATATAGTTTAGTCACATGATGCAAATATCCCACAACTCTACAATAGAGAGACCAACATATAACAACAAACTTAAAATCAATCGATGCACTCACATTCAAGGGATGTTCATGAACATTTTTATTTTCTTATATTATGCACTTTTACCCACATCTGGAGATCACGTGAAAATGGTATTCATAATAAATTTTTATGGGTGAAGAAACTCATTCTCCCTACAAGATCAGTTTACGTAGCTATAATCTCTTGTTTTTTTTCATACATCTCACCGGAAACATATCTTGTAGTAATTTTGAAGGAAATCCCACTCAAATTATCAGAGAATCTCCAGGTGATCTCATTAAAAAGGTGTGTTTCTCCCCATATATTTATTATGCTTGGTATTCACTGTGTTTTGTATAGAAATTCATTTCAATTCATTCATATCAAATATACTCTGGTTCCTGGTTCCAATTTAAAGGTCGAGTTCTCAACATTTTTTTTTGTTCGTTATTTGTAAAGTGCTTGTGGTTTGAAGAGGTTGTGGAGAGTCATGCTTTGTGGCACATTTTGAGACTTCGAATTTTTTTTTAAATGGATAACACACTCTTTCATATTTTATTTATTTTTGGGGAAATAAATTAGCCTCCTTCTTAGCTTAAGGCCTAGAGTGAGGTTGTTGGTACCAAGGGAGATCACAAATATACTCACGTAAAAGTTAAAAAGGCTCTAAGATAACCCTAATTTACTAAATTTGGAGCATTGGGTATTGATTAGGGAAGAAAGTTAGCCTCCCTCTGAGCTTGGAGGAAAGAAAGAGGCTGTTTTTATTAGGTCAACCTTTGGTATATACTCACTTAAGACCGCAACATAGTTACTTTATTCTAGAGCATAAACATGTCAACTTATGCAAGTTGAACTTGGGTGGTGAGGATAACAATTATTCCGTACAACCACCCGAGCTAGGCTCAATTGGTATCAAATTCCTTCATTTCTTATTCAAGTTGTCAAAAATATGTTGTGGAGGGGTTTCCTTATCTCACAAATGTGAGTGTCTCATATATTAATTTGATGTCTAATTATATTGTGACCATAAAATTATATTATTATTATTATTATTAGACTACACCTCAATCTATACATTTACTATAATACATCTATTAGAATATATATCTCAATTTATGTGTTTTCCATAAGGTGCATCTTAATATATTCAAGGAATTAAAGGTACATAATATATTCACAATATATTCAGGTCCTTGAAGGTATGTAATATATTCACTTTGGATGTGAATTATAATTAGAAACCCACCTAAAACTACTCAATCTATTCACTTTTGATGTGAGTTATAATGTAATAACCTGCCGAAGGGTACACAATCTATTCACATTGGATGTGAGTTAAAATGTAGAAAATCCATGTTTGAAGAATGGTTCCTATGGACTTATTGGAAAAATGAGTGTTCAATTGGGTATGTTATACCTATGGAAAAATTTGGCTAACATCCAATTGGATATTTTATACGTAGTTCACAATTCGGAGATTGCAGACCATACTGTTGCACATAAAAATGCACTACTCCTCAAAGGTCAGGGTAAGTACAAGAGAATTTATTGAATATAGTTTAGCCACATGATGCAACTATCCCACAACTCTATAATAGAGAGACCAACATATAACAACAAAATTAAAATCGATCGATGGACTCACTTTCAGGGGAAGTTCACGAACATTTTTATTTTCTTATATAATGCACTTTTACCCACATCTGGAGATGACGTGAAAATTCTATTCATAATAAAGTTTTCTAGGTGAAGCAATTCATTTTCCCTACAAGATCAGGTTACGTAGCTATAATGTCTCGTGTTTTTTCGTACATCCGACCAGAAACATATCTTGTAGTAATTTTGAAGGAAATCCCACTCAAATTATCAGAGAATCTCCAGGTGATCTCATTAAAAAGGTGTGGTTCTCCTTATATGTTGATTATGCTTGCTCTTCACCATGTTTTGTATAGAAAATCATTTCAATTCATTCATATCAGATATACTCTGGCTCTTGGTTCTAATTTAAAGGTCAAGTTCTCAACATTGTTTTTTGTTCCTTATTTGGAAAGTGCTTGTGGTTTGAAGAGGTTGCAAGAGATGGAAATCTCAAATAGTTGTTGATCGGGATAATGCATGTTTTATATGTAGAATGTGTGACTTCAATCCCTGATGTCTCAATTTTGGCTGCGCATTCAAGAGCTAGAATGATCATCCTTAACCCACATTTAAAATGAGCTCAATCAACTAGCAGATAATCTCTCTAAGGAGACATTAAAGTAGCTAGTTGATGAACTATCGGCAAGATCAAGGTTGTGGCACACCAAAAAAAAAAAAGGAAACTCGCAAAAATGAAGCTAACCTGTCTCCCTCAAGGACCACTGCCTTCTCCTTCATCAAGTAATTCTTCCTCAACGACTCACTTAGCTGCATCATTTATATACCCCCAACAATCTATTTATGTTATTGTGCCGATAACATTTTTCGAATAAAATGATGTTTCATATCGGTGAATGTAAAATGCCAATGTACTATTTGAAAACCAAATTTTCATCCCTTGTACCTAATGAGCCTTATTCATTGAATATTTTCTTGAATGGTGTTTATTTTACTAACTTTTATCATTCAATGATTTCTTATATGTCAGGATTCTTCTCTATTTCATGCATTACGACGTTTCCTTTGCAACATCTGGTGCAATTGCTAGTCTAAATGTTTTCACATATTTAAAAACATAAACAATTTTAGTTCACGATATGTAACTCAATTAACAATTACCTTGTTATGAAGTATTGTGTAGAAACATGAGATTCAAATTTCAAATCCCCTTGAGTGGCCAACCAAAAAAAATATTTTTTATCTATTTATTTATTATATTTTTAGAATGTGGTTTAATGAAAAAGAAAAATATAATATAAAAGAAATAAAATTGACATGATTAAATTCCATGTGGTTTGAATATCTATTTTCAAAAATAAAAAAATATAATTATCCACTATCCACTCATGGAATTTCAATGCAAATCGAATGCTAATGGTTTTCTCTTAATTGCTAATTGTCTTAAATGGGCTTCATCTTAATTGTTAGTCTTAAGTCGCCATTGTCTTAAATATAAAGTTTTTCCTTAAAATATTTTTGTCTCAAATTTCTTTTGTCTTAAATATAAATTTTTGCCTTAAAATATTTTTGTCTCAAGTTGCTTTTGACTTAAATATAAATTTTTGTCTTAAATATTTTTGTCTCAAACTGTTTTTGTCTTAAATATAAAGTTTTTTCTTAAAATACTTTTGTCTTAAATCGTTTTTGTCTTAACTATTTTTGTCTTAAATAATTCAATTCATATTAGATTTCAATGTAAAATAACTAAAATAAAAAGTGACTTTTTAAGACAAACGATTTCTTTTGTCTTAAAAAAATGTCTTAAAAATTCCCTTAGTGTGTGTGTATATATATATATATATATATATGTCAAGAAGCACAAGAAGAGATCAAGAAGCACAAGGGATCCATATTAAAAAGAGAAGAGATTAATAAAGCCTAGGAATTAATATTTTAAATACAAATGAATGATAAACTCACATGATTATTAATATTATAAACCGAAGAGAACAATCAACTTTAGGGATTGTTAATAAACCCAATGAATTAATAAACTCATCAATAAACCCAATGGATTGATATTAAAAACCCAAGGAAATAATAAACCAAAGGGATTAATACTAAAAAACCAAGGGCTTATAAACCTAAGGGAGCAATATTAAACCTAATAGATTAATATTATAAACCCTTAAGTATAAAACCCTTAGATAAATACTATAAACCATGAAACAAACATTAATTTTTAAAATTGAAGGGATTAAAACAACTAAGGCATTAAATAATAAACCAAAGGAATTATTAATATTAGAAAGTTAAGGAACAAATAAACCAAAGCTTTTAATATTATAAATCCAAAAAATTATAAACCTAAGGGGAAAATATTATAAACCCAAGGGATGAATATTAATATTATAAAATAATAAATTAATAAACCCTAAGAATTAATATTTTAAATTCAAGAGATTTAAAAACCCAATGGATTATTAATATTATAAACGAAAATAAATAATAAACCCAAGGGTTTAATATTATAAACCCAAGGAATTAGTGAACCCAAGGGATAAATATTAAAAGCTTAAGGGATCAATCCATATTAAAAACATAAGAGATTAATAAATCCCACAAATTAATATCTTAAACACAAAGGATTTGTAAACTCACATGATTATTAATATTATAAACCCAAGGAAATAATATTAAACATAAGAGATGAATATTATAAATTTGACCCATATAAAAACCCTTAGATAAAAACTATAAACTGTAAAATAAACATGTTTGAACATGCTTGAATTAAACATTGAGACAATTGTTGTCACAATTAGAAAACTCAAGGGATTAATAAACCCTACAGATTAATATTTGAAACTCAAAAACCTAAGAAATTAATAAACCCTAAGAATTAATATTTAAACTCAATATATTAATAAACCCAATGGATTATTAATATTATAAACCAAAAGAACTAATAAACCCAAGGGTTTAATATTATAAACCAAAGGAATTGGTGAACACAATGGATAAATATTAAAAACCTAAGGGACGAATAACGCCAAGGGATTAATATTAAAAATACGCGGAATTAATAAACGCTAAGAATTAATATTTTAAACTAAAAAACCTAGGAAATTAATAAAAAATAAGAATCAATATTTTAAACTCAAGAGATTAATAAACCCAAGGGATTATTAATATCATAAAACAAAAGAACTAATAAACCCAATGGTTTAATATTATAAACCAAAGGAATCAGTGAACCAAAGGGATAAATATTAAAACCTAAGGGATCAATAAGGCCAAGAGATCAATATTAAAAACAAAATAGACTAATAAACCCTAAGAATAAATATTTTAAACTAAAAAAACTAAGAAATTAATAAAACATAATAGTTAATATTTTAAATTCAAGAGATTAATAAACCCAAGAGATTATTAATATTATAAACCAAAAGAAGTAATAAACCCAATAGTTTAATATTAAAAACCAAAGGAATTGGTGAACCCAAGGGATAAATATTAATATTATAAACCAAGAAAATAATAAACCCTAAGGATTAATATTTTAAACTCAAGAGATTAATAAACCCTAATAATAAATATTTTAGACTCAAGAGATTAATAAACCCTAATAATAAATATTTTAGACTCAAGAGATTAATAAACCCTAATAATAAATATTTTAGACTCAAGAGATTAATAAACCCAAGGGGATATTAATATTATAAACCAAAAGAACTAATAAGCCCAAGGGTTTAATACTACAAACCAAACGAATTGGTGAACCCAAGAGATAAATATTAAAGACCTAAGGGATAAATAAGGGCAATAGATCAATATTAAAAACACAAGATATTAATAAACCCTAAGAAAGAATATTTTAAACACAGAAACCTAAGAAATTAATAAACCCTAAGAACTAATATTTTTAACTCAAGAGATTTTAAAACCCAAGGGATTATTAATATTATAAAATAAAAGAACTAATAAACCCAAAATTTTTATATTATAAACCCAAGGGATTGGTGAACCCAAGGTATAAATATTAAAAGCCTAAGGGATCAATAAGGTCAAGGGATCAATATTAAAAACACAAGAGATTAATAAAGCCTACAAATTAATATCTTAAACACAAAGGATTCAGAAACTCACATGATTATTAATATTATTAACTCAAGGGAATAATATTAAATCTAAGAGATTAATATTATAAACCTCAAGCATGTAAAAACATTTAAATAAATACTATAAACCGTAAAATAAACATAGTTGAGCATTCTTGATTTAAACATTGAGACAATTGTTGTCACAATGCGACGTTGGACGAAGAATGACCATGGTTGGCCATGGTTGATTTTCATTTTCAGACAATCTTTGACACAATGTGACATTCAACCATGGAAGAACATGATAAACTACGACTAACGATGATTAAAAATGGTCTTCCATGGTTGATTTTCATGTTGAGACAATGTTTTTCATATGACATTGGACCATGAATTAATATTAAAGTGTACGACTAATATCTAATGCCTAATATTACCAACCCAAAGATTTAGAAAACTCAAGGGATTAATAAACCCTAAGAATTAATAATTTAAACTCAAGAGATTAATAAATCGAAGGGATTATCAATATTATAAATCTAAAGAACTAATAAACCCAAGGGTTTAATATTATAAACCAAAGAAATTGGTGAACCCAAGGGATAAATAATAAAAACTTTAGGGATCAATAAGGCCAAGGGATTAATATAAAAAACACAAGAGATTAATAAACCCTAAGGATTCATATTTTAAACTCAAAAACCTAAGAAATCAATAAGCCATAAGAATCAATATTTTAAACTCAAGATATTAATAAACCCAAGGGATTATTAATATTATAAACCAAAAGAACTAATAAACTCAAGGGTTTAATATTATAAACCAAAGGAATCGGTGAACCCAAGGGATAAATATTAAAAATCTAAGGGATAAATAAGGCTAAGGGATCAATATTAAAAACAGAAGAGATTAATAAACCCTAAGAATATATATTCTAAACTCAAAAACCTAAGAAATTAATAAACCCTAATCATTAACATTTTAAATTCAAGAGATTAATAAACCCAAGAGATTATTAATATTATAAACCAAAATAAGTAATAAACCCAAGAGTTTAATATTATAAACCAAATGAATTGGTGAACCCAAGGGATAAATATTAATATTATAAACCAAGAAATTAATAAACCCTAAGAATTAATATTTTAAACTCAAGAGATTAACAAACCCTAGGAATTAATATTTTAAAATCAAGCGATTAATAAACCCAAGGGGTTATTAATATTATAAATCAAAATAACTAATAAAACCAAGGGTTTAATATTACAAACCAAAGGAACTGGTGAACCTAAGGGATAAATATTAAAGACCTAAGGGATCAATATTAAAAACACAAGAGATTGATAAACCCTAAGAATCAATATTTTAAACTCAAAAACCCTAGAAATTAATAAACCCTAGGAATTAATAATTTTCACTCAAGAGATTTTAAAACCTAAGGGATTATTAATATTATAAACCAAAAGAATTAATAAACCCAAGGGTTTAATATTATAAGCGCAAGGAATTGGTGAACCCATGGGTTAAATATTAAAAACCTAAGGGATGAATAAGGGGAAGGAATCAATATTAAAACATGAGAGATTAATAAAGCCTACAAAATTCATTTATCAAATAGCCTCTTCCGAAACACAACCAGACCGATGACAAAAGGAACACCAACTCAAATCAACAGGATACTTAACTCTTTCCAGCCAATCCATTCTTGTTTTCCTCCCATCCTCTATCTTCTGCACATGCAACAAGTATTTTACATCTGTTTTCATTTCATCTAGCACACAACATATAACATAACACCACATTTTTATTATTATTCAAAAACTTTATCTTTAAAACATCATGCTACAAAATAACCTAATGCTACATGAACCAAATGATATAAAAATTTCGACAAATATAAGCCTCATTTGCAAAACATATATGACCGTTATTACAATAGTCAATAAGAATTCACAATTTTGTAAATTTATGTTTAAAATCAAATATTAATAATGTTAGTAATTCTATATTTCTATTTCAATTAATATTAATGTATATATTTATTTTATTTTATTGTAAACCCAACTCATTAAAAAATCGAAGGGATTAATACTATAAATTCTTGAGATTAATATTATAAACTCAAAATATTAATAAACCCAATGGTTTATTAAACCATAACATTATAATCCCAATGGAATAATATTAAACCTAGGATTAGTATTATAAACCCTAGGATTAATATTATATACCCAAGGGTTTATTAAACCCTAATATTAGAAAAGAAATGGAATAATATTAAACCCTAAGGTTAGTATTATAAACCAAAATATTAAAAACCCTGGGATTTATATTATAAACCCAATGGATTAACATTATAAATCCTTGGGACAAATATTATAAATCCAAAATATTAACAAACCCAGGGGTTTATTAAACCCTAACATTGTAAACCCAAGGGAATAATATTAAACCCTAGGGAAAGTATTATAAGCTAAGGGTATTTGTAGGTTGAGAGGGATTAATATGGTTGACCCAAGTTTACCATAGGCTATTATGGTTGACCAAGAATAACTATGGTTAAATATGGATAACTAATGTTGTATATTGTTGAGCATGGGTGAGAATGAGTAACATTGATTAACTATGTTGGAAATGTTTGACCATATATGGCCATGGTTGAGTTTGTTTTACCATGCTTGGTTAGAATGATTACAATGGTTGAACAAGGTTGACCATAGGCTACTATGGTTGACAAATATTGACCATAGACTACTATGGTTGACCAAGGTTGACCATAGCCTACTATGGTTAACCATAGGATACTATGGTTGAATATGGCTAACTAAGATTTGTACTATCGAGCATGAGTGACAATGATTAACTATGTTGTTAATGTTTGACCATGTCTGGCCATTGTTGAGTTTGTTTTATGTCAAAGCATACTTTTTTATTAACTTTAATCAACAAAATTAATAGGAAATTATATTCAGCTAAAGATGAATATCGTTGACTGTCAAACATGGTCAAACACAACGAACCCCATTAGTAAACCAATCTATTTTAAACCATATTAATATTTATATTATTAAACATTTTGAAACATTGACTATGGTGTGCATGGTTTAAGTGTGGGTGAACATGATTGACTAATTTGACCATGGTTGAACATAGTTTTCTATGATAGAATATGGCTATCTATTTGATAATGAAAAGCTACAGTTTACCATGTCTTATCGTGGTGAACTATGTTGACCATGTTAGACCATATTAATCATTATTAACAATGTTGAGCATGGGTTGACTGTGGCTTTTAAAGATTGATTATGGTGGCTATACTTGACCTAGAATGACCATGATTGACCATGGTTGACCTTGGTTTCCCATGGTTGAGCATGACTTGCCATGGTATAACATGTTTTTCCATGGTTGTCCATATGTTTCTATGATAGATTATGGCTCCACATTTTGACAATGGTAGACCACATTCAATCATATTATAAACCGAAGGGACTAACATTATAAATCCTTGTGATTAATATTATAAACCCAAAATATTAATAAACCCAATGGTTTATTAAACCCTAACATTATAAACCCAATTGAATAATATTAAACCATAGTGTTAGTATTATAAACCAAAGTATTATAAACCCTAGGGTCAGTATTATAAACCAAAGTATTATAAACCCTATGATTAATATTATAAACACAATGGGTTAACATTATAAATCCTTGGGTTTAATATTATAAATCCAAAATATTAGCAAACCCAAGGGTTTATTAAACCCTAACATTATAAACCCAAGGGAATAATATTAAACACCAGGGTTAGTATTTTAAGCCGTGGGATTAATATTATAAACCGAGGGCCTTAATATTATAAATCCTTGAGATTAATATTATAAACCAGAAATATTAATCAACCCAAGGGTTAAATATTGATATTAGAAACTTAAGGGATTAATAAGCTGAAGCCTTTGTTAGTATTATAAACCCAAGGAATTAATAAAACATTAGGATTATTAATATTATAAATCTAATAAATTAATATTATAATCTAAAGGGATCAATAAACCTAAAGGATTATCAATATTATAAACTCAAAGAATTAATCAACCTAAGGGATTAATATTATAAAACAAACATATGAAAAATGTGGAATGAATATTATAAATGCTTTTGATTAATATTATAAACTCAAAATATTGATAAACCCAAGGGTTTATTAAACCCTAACATTATAAACCAAATGGAATATTATTAACCCTCAGATTAGTATTATAAACCAAATTATTATAAACCATAGGATTAATATTATAAACCCAAGGGATTAACATTATAAATCCTTAGGATTAATAGTATAAACCAAAAATATTAATAAACTCAAGGGTTTATTAAACCCTAACATTATAAACCCAATGGATGAACATTATAAATCCTCGAGACAAATATTATAAATGCAAAATATTAACAAACCCAAGGGTTTATTAAAGCCTAACATTATAAACCCAAGGGAGTAATATTAAACCCTAGGATAAATATTTTAAACCAAGGGAATTTCTCGGTTGAGAGAGATTACTATGGTTGACCTAGGTTTACCATAAGCTACTATGGCTGACCAACAAGAACCGTGGTTAAATATGTCTAAGTAAGTTGTGTCTTATTGAGCATGGGTGATAATGAGTAACACTGATTAACTACGTTGGCAATGTTTGACCATGTATGACCATGGTTGAGTTTGTTTTACCATGTTTGATTAGAATGGTGACAATAGTTGACCAAGGTTGAGCATAGGCTATTATGATTGACCAAGGTTCACCATAGACTACTATGGTTGACCAAGGTTGACCATAGCCTACTATGGTTAACCGTAGGCTATTATGGCTGAATATGGCTAACTAAGGTTGGGTATTGTCCAGCATGAGGGACAATGATTAATTATGTTGGCAATTTTTGACCATGTATGGCCATGGTTGAGTTTGTTTTATGGCATAACATGTTTCCTTATTAGCGTTAATCAATAATATTAATAATAAATTTTATTAGGCTAAACTTGAATACCATTGATTATCAAACATGGTGAAGCACAATAAATCCCATTAGTAAACTAATCTATTTTAAACCATATTAATCTTTATATTATTAAATATATTTAAACATTGACTATGGTGTGCATGGTTTAATTGTGGGTGAACATGGTTGACTAATTTTACCATGGTTAAACATAGTTTTCCATGATAGAATATGGCTATCTATATTGATAATGAAAAGCTACAACTGACCATGTTTTACCATGGTGAACTATGTTGACCATGTTAGACCATATTAATCATTTTTGGCAATGTTGAGCATGGGTTGGTCGTGGCTTCAAAGGTTGATTATGGTGGCTATAGTTGACCAAGAATTACCATGATTGACCATGTTTGACCTTGGTTTCCAATGGTTGAACATGATAACATATTTGGCCATGGTTTTCCATAGTTTTCTATGATATATATGGTTGTACATTTTTGTAATGGTAGACCACATTCAATCAGACATCCATTTACCATGTTTGGCCATTCCAACCTTGGTTGACCTTGGTTGGCCGTTAGGAATGGGTAGAGTGAGGGGTTTTCTAGGTTGAGAGGGATTACTATCATTGTCCGAGGTTTACCATAGGTTACTAGGGTTGAAAAAGAATAACTATGGTTAAATATGGTTAACTAATGTTCTGTATTCTCGAGCATGGGTGAAAATGAGTAATAATGATTAACTATGTTGCAAATGTTTGATCCTGTATGACCATGGTTGAGTTTGTTTTACCATGTTTAATTAGAATGATTACAATGGTTGACCAAGGATTACCATAGGTTACTATGGTTGACCAAGGTTGACAATAGACTACTATGGTTGACCAAGTTTGACCATAGGCTACTATGGTTGAATACAGCTAACTATGGTTGTGTATTGTGGAGCATGAGTGACAATGACTAACTATGATGGCAATGTTTGACCATGTATGGACATTGTTGAGTTTGTTTTACCATGTTTGACTAGAATGATTACGATGCAAATCTTAATAATGTTATTTATCACTAATAATCTTACTGCTATTTATATTAATAGTTTAAATTTTAGTATCAATAATGTTATTTATCACTAATAATCTTAATACTATTTATATTAATAGTGTTAATTTTAGTATCAATAGTACTATCATTCATAATATTAATCATCATATTTGTAAAGTGAATATAATTTTTAAAAAATAATTTGTATTAATAAATAAATTATTTATTATTATAAAGTAAACATTATTAATATAATTTATCAATATTAATATTAATAGGATTTATATTAACAATGTTAATGTAATTAACCATATTAATAGTATTTTTATAATTTCAATGTTATTAATAATTTTAATAAACCTTAATACTATTTGAAAATTATTATTATTAATATAATTATGAACATTAATTTTAAATAAACATCATTAATATTGTATTAATGATATTTTTAATAATATTGTTATTATTATTAATAATGTTACTAATAATATTTTTTTAACAGTAATTAAAATTTCATTGTCATTATTAATATAGTTTTTAATATTAATCGGAATCTTCGTTATTTAAATACTAAATATTAATATTATTTTTAGTGTATATTAAAATGTCAATGTTATTATGGTAGGGTTTCTAATATTGAGTTTATAATATTAGGTTTCTAAATTATAAAACCTAATATTATAAAAATATGAAAACTAAAATTTACATAAACTTAATATTATAAAGCCTAAATGATCTGAAAGGAGTGTATTAGTTCTGTTGTACTAAGTGTCCTTTCAGTTAAATAAACATGTACAAATTATCTCCATAATTTTGCTTAAGGTATGAGAGTTTTAACCATGAAAAATTAGATGAATTAGTGAAATTTAAGCATGTAAATAATCCTTAAAAACACTGAAGAGGAGTGCATAATAGAGAAAAGCATTCACACATAGGTTTTACACAGTAGGCATGATGAAGTAGTTCACCCCTCCTGGGCTACATCTGCTGGTCCAGCTCCAAATGGCATGTCCCTATTTTTCATTATGCTCAAAATTGTAAATTACATATGTTTGTAGGCCTCTAATGGCAATTTCTCTTTGCACCAATAGCTCCATAATGCTCAAATTAGTCTAGGTAGACTCTTGTTTCACCAAAATTGGTCGAAAATTGACCTCACCATGCATTTTTCCCAATGAAAGCTAGAAAAGCTCCACTAAATGTGGAGACTAGAAGTTAACTGCAGATAAACTAATGGTTAACCACAAATTTTGGGAAGCGATCCAAATATATTAGGCGGTTAAGTATTGACATTAACTGTGAGTGGTGGGGTGGTCACATGCCACCCCTGCCGTAACTTCCGCTAACGGTTTGAACTCTGCCGCATTCGCTGGAATCAGCAGTTAAGGTTCCATAACATTAAACCGTCGCACTAAATGTTTAACCCACCATGTGAATGTTCTTTGTGCAGGAAGTTAGACAATCTGCCAGATGTGTTGGAACCTGGAGTGCAATGTTCTGACCTTAAAACCATTGCAACAAACTTTACCTCTGCATGTGAACATTCTTCATTGCAACAATTTGTTTGCTGGTAGTTAGTGTGAAGGCCGCGGTCTTGGCGCTAGGGTCATATGCGAAGGGGGGCTAGCCTCCCAAGCCCTCAGCATGATTTTAAAAAACTTTAGATATGACTTCTCACCTTCATATGTTAAGAAACATGTATAGGTGGATTGGAAAATGGTCTTGTAGGCAGATAGGAGTTCATGAGTTCAACCTCTGTCGACTCCACAAAAATTTTACCCAACTATTGTGAGGACACGTGGCAGCTTGCAGGATTGCCACATGTCACTCAATCATTCATCCATCCATAAACACATCCAATGGTCTAGAACAGATTTGTACCATCAACATCCAATGGCCCACAATGTGTCATGTGGCGCCATCACATTGGCTCATAAGAAAATGGAATATTCCCAGAATATTTTGCTGACTGTACCTGTAAGCTCACTCGACATGCAGTCACCAAAATTTTGTTGCTTAGGAAAATAAACAAGACATGATATATTCCTCATACGACATCAGTTTTTTGAAACGTTCACGGTGCCAGAATCTCAACGACGAGACCTTTTCGGTCACTAAGGTTGGGACTTGTTTCGAGCACTTTCATTTCTGAGCATATGTCTTGATCTCCTAATCACACCTCCCCATTAGGAAGCTTTTGGAACCTAAAAGACTTTAATTACATGTTCATAAGATGATGGAATAGCTCAGACACCTTTTCCACTTCCATCCATCTTTCCTTACTTTGTTTGCTTCCCTTGAGCCCAATCCGAAGATAATCGACACTTCCTCTTTTAGAAGTGTGTGTCCTCCTATTAAGGATGGCATCCTCCTTGAGCTCGTCCATAAATTTTGGCGATAAATCTTCTATTGATGGCAGCTGAATGTCACTCCCTTGATCATCAATCAATGGAGGCTCATACAAACATAAATTCTCCACATTGACAACGAAATACATTTGCATAATTGAAGGCAAGTCAAGTTGAAATGCATTATTACCAACTTGTTTAATAATATTAAATTGACCGTAACAAATAGGCTTGAGCTTTTTACCTTCTCCTTGCATCCTTTCCTTACTTATGTGCAACCATACTTCATCTCCTTCTTGAAAATTGTGATCAACTCTTTGTTTGTCATGCCTCTCCTTGTACTTTCTTTGACTCTTCTCAAGATTTTCTTGAACTTGATGATGAATAATATGAATTTTCTAAATGAAATTTTGAGCCTTGTCAATATCACTATGCCCATCAATTGCAACATCCTTCTCATAGATGAAGTCTGTAATATCCCAAAAGTGGATTTATCAGCAAATCATGCCTGAAAAATGAATTATTCAGGAATGTGTGCTTCATATATCATAAAAATTGTTTAAAAACACTCATAAAACCACTCCAAATACTGCGGCAACATTTACTCAGCTTATATGGGAAAAAAGCTGGGAAAAAGTGACGATTTTGGCTCTAAAATGAGTGTGTAAGAAAATATACATAAAATAATGGTTAAGGTTCTATAATATGTTATATTAGGTCAAGAGGGATATTCATGTCTAATTTCAGAAAAAACAAAGGCGTTTTACTAAGTTAAACAGTTCCTCCTTCCCGACTAGTCAAGAAAAACCCTGATTTCCCATGACTTTGAGTATGCAGAAATTTACTGAAGCAAGGGCAGCATATTTTCTAAATTTATAAGATGTAAAAGAGTATTAAAAATCATATAATGAGTTTATGAACATGGAATAGGAATTAAACATGGTTAAACAACGGTTTTACATAGAAAATCCCTCAAGATTGAGGTGCTGCAAGACAAGAGAATGGCCCAGAAACCCTTTAGCATTATTTCCAGGAGTTGTGAGACAAGAATATAAATATATAGCCAAGAATAATGTATATAAGAAAAATAGTGTACAAGTCTTGAGGAAACAACCTCTCAAGAAAAGCAATGCAAGCCTCAATAATACATGTACATGAAAATGAAAGAACACTGCTATTTCTACATAAACCTAGGCTATGAGGATGCAGTCTATGATATAATACTGCTAAAAAATTATTTCAATACATGGATATGACAATATATGGCCCAAATAAAATAGGGGAGCAAAGCTCTAACCCTTAGAAATAGTAATACATCAATCCTCCTAGGGATTGACTGAAATACACAAAATAACCAAAATGCTGGAGTTGCTGGGCAGCTGCTGCAACTCAAATCTGGAACTCGATAGAGAAGGCTTAAGATGATGAAAATATCTAAAGTAAACCTTCTCCAATGGATCTCCTAAGTGGAAGGCTGATCCTTACACTTGAGATCTTACCCTCAAATCAATCTGCAAACCCTCACTGCAGTTACACCATGAAAATAATGCAATCACTAAGAGGGACTGTGCAGTGAGTGGAATAGAACACTTTGGCCAAGTGCCAAGATCTACAAATCAGATCCAATGTCTTCCAATCTGATCCTCCAAAGGAAAGAAAGACTCTCCCTCCAAAAAACAAGAGAAGGAAGAGGTGTTGTGGAGTCTCCACGACAACACCCTACAACACAGTATTATGCTGCTGCAGCGATAATGTTGTCCTGGAGGATGATGCTTTAGTCTGCAGCCAAAATAATGATGATAAAAACTCATCCGAGCAGGCACTCAAAGTCCCCAGGGGCTGAGGGTGAGATCTCCGCACGGAGACACTGGGTGCACTAAACAGTTCTGCAGACAAGTTAAACAACCAGCGTGCTCAAGAAGTCGAAATGACCAACTCAATATCATAAACATATGCATGAATGGCAATATCTCTCCTCCCCTCCATTATATAGAAATTGGAGCCTCCTCATGGGCCCTTCCTCTAGAAGCTTCCCTTCCTCTAGAAGCTTCCCTCCTATGTAGTGCTTTCCAACTCATACCCTGCGCCGGTTGACTTAGTCAAATCTCTTTGCAAATATCTCCTTTCACACATGAGGGTGTGAAATCTGGTTCCATGGCTGATCCCTTTTCATACTAGAGGGATTTTATTTATGTTTTTATTATCTTTGGGCCTCCTTACCCAGTTATTCATCTCCTAAATGAGTTTAGACAAAATTTAATGTTCCAATTTATTGAAGAAAAATTTGGAACATTACAGTCCTCCCCTCCCAAATGTTGGTTGTCCCCAAGCAACTGCAAGGATAGAACTGAAGAATCTCCATTGAAGGCATGGATTCTGGAATATAATTAGGAAAATCTCCCTCATGTGGATCCACCATCCCCAAGAAATCATCCAAACAAAATGAGCCACCTCCCAACAAGGAAACTCCTGAAAATCTCCTTCCACCTCAAGCTCCGGTAATGAAGGTGGGCTGAGAATCTGAACTTGGAAAGAATCATAGCTTACCCCATGCTATCCTTCTCCCCACTCATGACAATTGTAGAGTGTATGCTAATCCTGGGCTACAAAATTATTTCCCTCCAATGGCAAAGTGAAGAACAATCCTCCAAAGAAGGCTCCTCCAACAATGAAAAACAAGCTGGCCCAAAACAATCCATCCATGAAGAATAGGACATGGTCATCATGGAACATCCTAATGAGAGGTTTTCTAAAGGTTTTACATGATGATACATGATGCAAACAATTTCCCACAAGGATACATCGCAGTCTCATCCACTGCAACTTCAGAAAATTACATGGCAAGCAATGTCCATGTTTCATCACATCTACTAAAGGATAGTAAATGGTTGCATGTAACAACAACAATACATGATCAAGCACTTTCCCATGGCTGTACAATGGATGAATATCAATCTTATGGCCCAACTCAAAAGAGAACAAACATTTGGCTGTGGTGGCCATATCTTCTCTCATGCTCCCATTAGAACATGTAGTGCAGAAATTGTGAGAATTTTTCCCACTCACGGACACATCCAGCTCATGTGTCTCCCTCATAATCAAGCCTCCCATAAAAATATGATCTATATCAGAAAATGAAGACATGATCAGCAAAAAAATAAAGAAAGTGCTGAAGGTTACAAGTGATGCAATAAGGTACCAACAGCGTTCCCCGTAGTGACATCGCAGTTTTACAAGTTGTTGCTTGATAAGAGTACATGGAAAAATGTTTCCTTTTACATGGTGAATCATGCATGTCTTTATATTATACATGCTATAGTGCAGAAAATGAACATACATGTAGTGATAAAATATTTTCCCAAGGCCACAAAAGAGATGGCTGCCTCCACCATGTAGATTGGCCCAATACAATTCATGGATAAATTTGACAAGCTTGCCCTCTTGTGAAGCAATGCACTGCATAGGGATGGTAAGAGTGTGCAAATAAATGAATGTATAAACAATCCCCTCACTATATTCTGGAAGTAATATGGTACATGGGTCCATACATGTGTCCTCCATAGTGTTTTGGCACTCTATGAAGAAGAATGAACCATGTGCTGCAAGAAGATAATCCTTCTTATGCTTGGAAACCCAAGTCAAGAAGAATATACCATAGTGATAGATATCTCTTTCATCATTACCTCCTCCTTGTTAATCAAGTGAAAAAAATATGAAGTGATCGTGGAACCTATGGGTTATGGATCCACCATATCTCTGTTGGGAAAACTTCATCCATAAGTCTTTACTCCAAGGTGACAATGTTGTGAGCTTATGAAAATAAGCTCCTGTCAATACACAACTCTGTTCTTTGACATGCTCCTTGTCAAATATTCTTCCAATAATGCTGCAACAAATATGGAATACCTCCCAAGATGGAAGTGCTTCCCAATCATCATCAAAGACCAAGGAGATAGTGCCATCCCCTCCTCCTGCAGCATCATACAAAGTGTGAGAGAAAATCTTCCCTTGCTCTCCCAAGCAAAGAAAAAAAGTATTTTGCTGCCTCCTCATACTTCCATCATACAACTCATGTGATGAAGACACATCAACATCATGCATACATTCTCTATGCTGCTCAATGACGCAAGTATCCTGCCATCTTTTCTCCATCCTCCTACTCTTAGGAAGAGTGTTTGCCAAGTGATGGCCAAACTCTTTCAAGAGTAACCAGCGCAGCCAAGCCTCCTGCTACCCGGTATCATAGATCTGTAAGTAGCCTCCTAGTTCCTTGCTCATCAACCACATCCACTCAATCTCCTGTGGATGCCTCCTTCTTCTCCTCATCCTGGTACTCCTCCCATGAGGGCTACTATCCTCCCAAATCAAATTCCTGTCTTTGCACTTTATGGGATTTTGAAATGTAAGCTTCTCTAGGATCAATGAGACCCTATCAAGAATCAAATAGGTGGTAGGAAAAAACCTCCCATCATGATGTGTATGTCTCAAGGGATGTCCAACACAAGCATGAGAGATGTTATCCATCCTAAGATGTCCTCCATCTTCTATCTGATCTTGTGAGAAGGGAAGAAAATCATTCCATTCCATGGTGTGTCGAAGTGCATCTCCAATGAGATCTCTCCTTGAGACCTCCCTTCCATCCATAGTCTTCCAAAACCAATGAGGTCTTGGATCTGAAAGTATAAGTTTCTCTTTGAGCTGAGAAGAGCTCATTGAGAAAGTGTCATCTTGAAGGGAGAAAAGGTTTCTTACTCCAAGATGTCTACCATCAATATTCAAGGCTTCAAACCCCAACCTCCAATGTGATGTATAATCCAACAATGGCTCATAAGAATGATGGTTTGATTCCTTCTTGAGTGTTTCCATGTTGCACAGCGCAGTGTAACCAAGTTGCTCTTGATGTGCATTTGGAGCTTCTTGTAGGGATACAAGAGTCCCTTCCTCAAAATTGTTGGCTGCCTCAACTGTTGATGCATGTCTCTGCTCCTCCATGAGTGGGAGAGCGTTATCACAAGCCTCCTCAAGAGGTTATTTTATCTCTTCTTTCTTTGTTCTTTCTCCATCAAAGGTTTGGATCAATATTTGAGTGAACTCTGCAAAAGTCTTCACCCTTGCATGGCTCAAGTGGCTGCACCACCAATCATAGGCTTCACCCTCCAAGTACAGCACTGAGATTTCAACAACTTCTTTCCCTGCTACAGGATGTAGTAGGAAAAATGCCTCCAACTTCCTCACCCAAGTTTTTGCATTAGATGACCCATAAAAGGTAGACAACAAAAATCTATTGCCTTTGATTTATTTTTTGCTGCATGGCCTCTTCTCTTCCTTCAACTCGATGAAATGAGGAAAATATAGAGTCTCCCTGAAGGCTCTAGGTTGAGATCCATACTCGACAAGGTAATCACTGAGAATCTGATGATCCAAATATCTTCCATGCTCAATATCTTCTTCTTGATGAGAATAGGAAGCGCATGGTACTTCCTCTTATTTTTCTTCAATATTCTTGACCTCCTCAAAGGTGGATGCATTTTCTCTGGATCTGAAAATAGATGAGAATAAACTCATATTTTTCAATGTTCTGATCTTCTTGGACTTAGACTCACAGGGATCAGTGGATCCCTCATACATGGGAAAAGGTGACCTCCAAGTGGTATGCTGAAAATTTGAACTATACGTGCTAGATCCCCCATTTTTCCATTCACTTTCATCATGCCTGAGCTAACAGTAATCTTCGAAAGGCAAAGCTGCTCTGAAGTCTTCCCCCATGGACTGCCAGTTACGGAAATAGTCTCCAAAGGGTATATGATCATGCTGCCTCCATTTATCACTCGGTATTGTAGGTAATAATGTAGGCATTTTTATCTTGGTTTCATATATAAATAGCTCCATAGGCTGAGCCAGAACTATGCTCCGATACCACTGTAATATCCCAAAAATGGATTTATCAGCAAATCATGCATGAAAAACGCATTCTTCAGGAATTTTTGCTTCATATATCATAAAAAGTGTTTAAAAACACTCAGAAACCCACTCCAAATACTTCAGCAACCTTTACTTGGCTTTTATGGGCAAAAAGGTGGGAAAAGTGAGGATTGTGGCTCTAAAATGAGTTTATAAGAAAATATGCGTAAACTTATGGGTAAAGGTTATAGAATATGTTAAATTAGGTCAATAAGAATATGAATGTCAAATTTCAGCAAAAAAAAAGGCTTTTTACTAAGTTAAACAGTTCCGCCTTTCCGACTAGTCAAGAAAAACCCTGATTTCCCATGACTTTGAGTATGCAGAAATTTACTGACGCAAGGAAAGCGTATTTTATGAAGGTATAAGATTTAAAATAGTACTAAAAATAATATAATTAGTTTAGGAACATGGAATAGGCATTAAACAAGGTTAAACAACAGTTTTACATAGAAAATCCCTCAAGATTGAGGTGCTGCAAGACAAGAGAATGGCCCAGAAACCCTTCAGCATTATTTACAGGAGCTGTAAGACAAGAAGATGAATATATAGCCAAAAATAATGTATATAAAAAAAATAGTTTACAATTCTTGAGGAAACAACCTCTCAAGAAAAGCAATGCAAGCCTCAATAATACATCTACATGAAAATGAAAGAACACTGCTATTTCTGCATAAACCCAGGCTATGAGGACGCAGTATATGATATAATAGTTCTCAAAAATGATGTAAATACATGGATATGACAATATATGTCCCAAATAAAATAAGGGAGCCAAGCTTTAACCCTTTGAAACAGTAATACATCAATCCTTCAAGGGATTGACTGAAATACACAAAATAGCCAAAATGTCGGAGTTGCTGGGCAGCTGTTGCAACTCAAATCTGGAACTCAATAGAGAAGGCTGAAGATGATGAAAATATATGAAGTAAAACTCCTCTAATGGATCTCCTAAGTGGAAGGTTGATCCTTACACTTGAGATCTTACCCTCAAATCAATCTGCAAACCCTCACTACAATTACACCATGAAAATAACGCAGTCACTAAGAGGGACTGCGTAGTGAGTGGAATAGAAAACTCTGGCCAAGTGATAATATCTACAAATCAGCTCCAATGTCTTCCTATCTGATCTTCCAAAGGAAAGAAATACTCTCCCTCTGAAAAAAAAGAGAAGGAAGAGGTGTTGTGGAGTCTCCACGGCAACACCCTACAACACAGTATTATGATGTTGCAGCAATAACATTGTCGTGGAGGATGATGCTTCAGTCTCCAGCCAAAATAATGATGAGACAACCTCACTCGAGCAGGCACTCGAAGTCCCCCAGGGCTGAGGGTGAGATCTCCACATGGAGACACTCGGTGCACTAAACAGTGCTGCAGACTAGTAAAACAAACACCATGCTCAAGAAGTCGAAATGACCAACTCAATATCATAAACATATGCATGAATGGAAATAGCTCTCCTCCCCTCCATTATATAGCAATTGGAGACTCCTCATGGGCCCTTCCTCTAGAAGCTTCCCTTCCTCTAGAAGCTTCCCTCCTATGTAGTGCTTTCCAACTCATACCCTGCGCTAGTTGACTTGGTGAAACCTCTTTGCAAATATCTCCTTTCACACATGAGGGTGTGAAATCTGGTTCCATGGCTGATCCCTTTTCATACTAGAGTGATTTTATTTATGTTTTTATTATCTTTGGGCCTCCTTACCCAATTATTCATCTCCTAAATGAGTTTAGAAAAAATTTTATGTTCCAATTTATTAAAGAAAAATTTGGAAAATACCCAAAGCAGGCTTCAAAAGGTGAAGTATTTGTAGAAGAGTCCTTGGCCCAGTTGTAAGCATGTTGAATTTAATGAAATTGTTCATCCCACAACTTGGGATGCTTGCTGCAATATCCTCTCAATAGATGCACAAAAGTTATGTTCACCACCTCGGTTTGGCCATCATTTTGCGGATGAAAAGCAATACTATTTTTCAACTTTGTGTCCATCATCTTCCAAATATTGGACCAAAAATTCCCAATGAACCTGGAATCCCTGTCACTAACAATAGAAGTTTGCAAACCAAAATGAACCCATACATGTTGAAAATAAAGTTCAGTAGTTTTTTCAACAATAGTGGTTTTCTTACATGGAATAAGTATACACATTTTACTAAATTTATCCACAACTACATAAAGATAATCATGTTGGTTTCTTGACAGAGGTAGACCTCCAACAAAGTCCATGGAGACACTCTCCCATGGCCTTGATGGTACCGGTAGTGGCGTGTACAACCCAAGATTCCTATTGATAGGCTTGCTTTTTGCACACATAGAACATCCTCTTATAAAACGTGACACACTATATATCATGTGAGGCCAATAAAAATACCTCTGTAGATCTGCCACTGTTTTTATTACCCCGAAGTGACTAGCAATAAGATACGAATGAGCCTCTCTAATGAAACTAAGTCTCTCTCCTTGTGGTATACACAACTTGCCCAAATGAAAAAAAAAATTATTATGAAAGTCATAATCATTTTCCTCAACTTGATTCTCTTCACTCCAACTAGCATACACATCTTTAAAATTAGTATCAGGTGCATACTATTCTATGTGACTATCATGTACAATAGAATCATTTTTAAGCAAAGTAGAAGAAATTATAATTGGCCTTGAAAGCATATGAGAAAATTTATTGAAAATACCTTTCTTTTACCTTATAACCAAGTGAAATTGTTGAAGAAATCCCATCCACCTAAAATGTCGCGATTGCTGCAATTTTGTTTGCAACTACAAGTACTATAGTGGTTGGTGATTGGTATGAATAATCTTCTATTTACCCATAAAGTAGTGTTTCCACTTCTTGACTCTTTGTACCAATGCATACAAATATTTGTCATATGTTGGATAATTTATTAAAGCACCATTGAATGTTTCAAAATGAAAAGCAATAGGCTTACCATGCTGCAAAAGTATTGCGTCCATGGCATAATCACTAGCGTTGGTATGTATCTCGAATGGTTGTCTCAAATCTGGTAATGCAAGAACTAGAGCTGAAATGATCTTGTCTTTTAAAGCTTCAAAAGCTTGCTATTTTTTTCCTCCCCATTAGAAGCCTTTCTTCACACTTGTCACTGCATGCATAGGAGCTGCTATGGCAGAAAAGTTAGGAATAAACTTTCTCCAATACTGAGCTGCGCCTAAAAAAATTCTTACCTCTGTTACTGATCTTGGAGTGGGCCAATTCACAGTGGATTCCACTTTATAAGGATCAATTCTCAATGCACTTCCTCCTACAATGTGTCCCAAATAAACCAAATATTTTTTTCCAAATTCGCACTTAGACATCTTAAGAAATAATTGCTCTTTCTTCAAAACATCAAGTACCCTCTTTACATGAAAGACATTTTCTTCTCTTGTTTAGATGAAAATGAGTATATAATATAAATAAACAATCACAAATTCATCAATAACTAGACACAAAACATTATCCATAACACGCACGAAAGTCGTCGATGCATTACACAACCAAACAGCATAACCAACCACTCAAAGAGTCCTTATTTAATTTTGAATGCAATCTTCCATATGTCGCTTTTTGCAATTATTACTTGATGATATCCACTTCATAAATATAACTTAGTGAAATACTTTGCTTCTTTCAGCTGATCTAACAAATCATCTATCCTTGGAAGTGGGTATCAATTCTTTACCGTTATCTTGTTCAAATATTTGAAATCGACACACATGCGCCAAGTCCCGTCTTTCTTTGGAATTAGGACTATGGGTGAACATCATGGCAAAGTTCTTGGCCTTATGAGTCTCTTGTCCAACAATTCCTTGATTTTCCTCTTTATTTCAGCATTCTCCATTATCGACATGCGATACATGCCGATGTTTGGAAGAGGACAGTCTTGTTGAAACTGAATCTCATGTTGAATCTCCCTTTTAGGAGGCAAACCTGTTGGCTCCTGAAACATCTCATGATGTGCATCAACTACATCATATAAATATTATTTCAACTTAGGATCACAATCTTCAAATGACTCATGATTAACAACAGCTTTAGGCTTAATCATTAGAAGAACAAAATTCTTACTTGAATTCACCAGCAATATCATATTCTTGTGATGTGATCTAACAATGTAGTCCTTGCCATCTTTGAAAAAATGGTATTTGTTCTCATGGCGTTGGAAGATAGCTTTCCTGTTATACAAGTAAGTAATACCCAACACAACACCTATAATATCAAGTGGAGCCACATCTAATTCAACTGTGTCAACAAAATTTGAAGTTATTGTAAAGCGCAATGTGCACTTCTTTGAAACCTATAAATTTCTATCCTTGCAAATCCACCCAAACTGGTATGGTTTTGGATGTGGAATGGTCTCAAGATTAAGTTTCTTGACCAAGTCTTCAAAGATTAAATTCTCTTGTGAACCACAGTCAAATAGTGTATCAATCTTGGTATGTTTGGATATGACCCTCACATGAAACAGTTCAATTCTCTCTTCTTCATTTGGAGATTCTATGTGACAGTTTGAAGTACTAGTACTAGGTTTTGTTTCAATTTCTTTCACCTTCAAGTTCTTCAATACCATGGTTGTAATTTTAGTTTCATCACCTGAATCTTATCCTAATTCATGTTGAGTTGTAGCTGCAATTTTCTGCTTCCCTTTTTTATTGCTAAATTTGGGTCTCTTTTCAGGATGTAGTTTCCAACAGTTTTTCTCTTTATGGCCTTCTCTTCAACAATGTTTACAAACCACTTTCTCTCCCTCTTTCTTGATAGATGCATTCTTTTTTCCTTTTTCTTTTGAGGTCTTCTCTTTGTTTTTCCCCTTAAAAGGCTTATTTCTACCCTCTTCAAAAGCATTTTTCCCTCTAGCTTCTAAATGTGTGGCTTGAACACATACCTCATATAGAATTGTAGGATTAAACATGAGGATAGTATGTCTAAGGTAGCTATTTAAGCCCCCTATGTACTTAAGCAAAGTATCTTGACTCTACAAATCAACCCCTAATAAGAGAGCTCTTCTCCTAAATTCTTGGGTGTAGTCTTGTACATTTTATCCTTTGAATTGTATAATTTTTTTTCATTTCATTATGGCTTTCTGCATGTGAGCTAATGGATAAAATTGTTGTTTTATTGCAGTAATGAAATCAGTCCATGATAGAATAATCTTACCATGTTTTTTGATCTCCTCCTTTGTCTTGGCTTCCCACCAAACAAGAGTTGCACCTTCCATCATCAATGAAGCTAGTTGGATTTTGGTGTCATCATCATGAAGGTTCTGAATTATCAAATAAACCTCCAATTCCCTAATCTAATTATCTAGCTTTTCTGCATTTAACTCACCATTAAACATTGGAAATTCAAACTTAACAACAAGTTTTAGAAAAGGAATTTTACCAGTGTTCTTTGACTTGTGTGACTGGTGTAGTGAAGATGAATTAGAGGATGATCATGATGAGGGTGAGGATGGTGACTTTCCATTGCCTCCATATCTTCCATTGCCCTTCTTTGATTTGTCTTCATCATTGTGACCTCCTGATGATCCTTGGCCTTCCTTGTGAAGTTTGGATCCTTCTCCTTCTAGTCTTTCATTCCTTTATTAATAAAGGACTCTCACCATTTCAGTCATGTCAAGGAATGCTTTCTTGAACACTCTTTCTTCCTCTTTGGGATCCACCTCTTCATGGGTTTATTTTTCTCCTGGAGGCATGCTTGATGCTTCTTCTACTTCTCTTGGAGGTGAACTAGGTGGTGGAGAATGTGGCATTATTTCCCTCCTTTGCTATGGCTCACTTTGAGAACCTCTTGATTCGACCAATTTTCCTTCTCCTCTCTTAAGCTTGAGCCTAGTAAGCATGAAAAACCTTGGAAACATTTAAAAAATCCTTGCACATAAAAACACCATAGATAAAACTCAACCTCTGATAAAAAATTTATCTGAAAGGAGTGTATTAGTTCTGTTGTGCTAAGTGTCTTTTTAGTTAAATAAACATGTACAAATTGTCTCCATATGTTTGCTTAAGGTATGAGAGTTTTAACCATGAAAAATTAGATGAATTAGTGAACTTTAAGCATGTAAATAAGCCTTAAAAACACTGAAGATAAGTGCATAACGGAGAAAAAAATTCACACATAAGTTTTACACAGTAGGCATGATGAAGTAGTTCACCCCTCCTAGGCTACATCTGCTGGTCTAGCTCCCAATGACATGTCCCTCTTTGTCATTATGCTCAAAATTTTAAATTGCATATGTTTACAGGTCTCTAATGGATGTTTTTATTTGCACCAGTGGCTCCAGAATTCTCAGATTAGTTTAGGTAGACTCTTGTTTCACCAAAATTGGTCGAGAATTGACCTCCCCATGCATTTTTCCCAATGAAAGCTAGAAAATCTCCATTAAATGTGGATAATGGTAGTTAATGACAAATAAATTAATGGTTAACACCAAATTTTAGGGCGTGCTCGAAATCTGTCGGGTGGTAAAGTCTCAGCATTAACTGTGAGTGGCGGGGTGGTCACATGTCACCCCTGTCGTAAGTTCTGCTAACGGTTTGAACTCTGCTGCATTCGTTGGAACCAGGAGTTAAGATTCCATAACATTAAACCATCGTGCTAAATTTTTAACCAATTGTGTGAATTTTCCTCGCATCAAAAGTTAGAAAACCCGTCGGATGTGTTGGAACCTGGAGTGCGATGTTCCGACCTTAAAATTGTTGCAACAAAATTTACCTCCGCATGTGAATGTTCTTGTCACGACGGATTTTTTGCTGGCGTTTAGTGTGAAGGCCATGGTCCTGGTGCTAGGGTCATATGCGAGGGGGGGCTGGCCCTTCGGGGCTGGCCTCCCAAGCCCTCAGCACGATTTTTAAGAAACTTTAAATATGAATTCACACCTTCATATGTTAAGAAACATATATAGCTAGATAGGAAAATGGCCTTGCGGGCGGATAGGAGGTTGTAGGTTCGACCCCCGTCGACTCCACAAAAATTTTACCCCACTGTTGTGAGTACACATGGTGGCCTGCAAGCTCGCCTTATGTCACTCAATCATTCGTCCATCCATAAACACATCCAATAGCCAACAATGTGCCACGTGGTGCCATCACATTGGCTCATAAGAAAATGGAATATTCCTAGAATATTCTGCTGACTATACCTGCAAGCTGGCTGGGCATCCAGTCACCCAAATTTTGTTGTTTGGGAAAATGTACAGAACGTGTTACTTTCCTCATACGACATCGGTTTTTCAAACCATTCGTGGTGCCAGAATCACAACAACGAGACCTTTCCGATCGCTCAGGTTGGGACCTCTTTTGAGCACTTTCATTTTTGAGCATATGACTTTATCTCCTTATCACTAAATATATAAAATCTTAAAATAACCTTAAATTATAAAATCTAAAAAAAAAAACATATTTGGTTAATATATCACTTTACCCTAATACACTAACTATATTAATTCTAAATAAATGTCTTTCGGATTAATATTCACATTATCAATATTAATAATATTAATAAATAATTAATGAATATTAATAAAAATAATAATATTAATCAATATTAATACTATTATTAACATTATTAATATTAACATAAATATTAATTAATATTAATATTGATTAATTATTTCATATTGTAAACCTCTGTGATCCATAATTTTTTAATAAACTCTTCTGTAAAAATCACAATATGATTTGGAGTGCTGACGTGTTTCGCACTACCTAGTGTAGTTCATCATCAGGACTTTGCTACTTGTGCTGATCAGAATAATAGAATATAAATACTAATGCAACACAGCCACTAGCCAAGACCTAGACAATATTTAATGCATTATAACGTTACAAAAATAAAATATAAATATAATATAATATTAAAATTAATAGGGGTGAATGTTAGAATAATAAATTAAAATATAAAATAAATAAATAAATATATGAAAATAAATAAATAAAAATATTTTATTTTATTTTTATTCTTAGCTATTTATTTATTTACTTATTGTTTTTTTTCATATATTTATTTATTTATTTTATACTTTAATTTATTATTCTAACATTCACCCTTATTAATTTTAATATTATATTTTATTTATATTTTATTTTGTAACGTTATAATGCATTAAATATTGACTAGGTCTTGGTCAGTGACCGTTGCATGACTAGGTCTAGGTAGGTGACCGCTGCATCTCACCAGTATTTATATTCTATTATTTTTATCAGCACAAGTAGCAAATTCCTGATGATGAACTACACTATTTATATTCTATTATTCTGATCAACACAAATAGAAAAGTCCTGATGATGAACTACACTGGGTAGTTTGAAATAGGTCGACACTCTAAATGATATTGTTATTTTTCCACAAGACTTGATTAACTGATTAATTATTTATTAATATTAATCAATTGAAAATAATAGTAATAATATTAAATTATTAATTATTAATGTTATTATGAAAAACTAATATTATTATAAACTTAATAAACTTATTATTAATATTATAAAATCCTTAATAAAAGATTACAATATTATAAACAAAAGATTATTTTTACTACATTAATTAAAACTTAATAATAATAATAATAATAATAAACTAAACCTAATAAGAAAACTAAATATAAACTTAATGATAAAACTTATCTTATGATATTAAAATCTAATTATGAAAAAAAAAAACTATTAAAAATCTAAAAAAATAAAACCTCATTGTGGTTTTACATTAAAACACTGTACTATTATAGTTACATTAAAATGTAAATTAGTAGTTATTCAACTATGGCCGAAATAGTTCAAAGGTCAACCTCCGCACCATGTTTTAGTGAGCAAGTCAATATTCAAATGGTAACACACATGCAATATATAAATGGTAACACACATAGCCACGTTTCCATGTATTTTTAATTTCACTATTTAATATAAAATGTTTAATATAAATAAAACCTGCCACAATTTATGTGGTAATAGACATGCCAATATTTAAATGGTAAAACATGTAGCCATGTTTCAATGTATTTTTAATTTCACTCTTTCATATAAAATGTTTAATATAAATAAAGCCTGCCACAATTTACGTGCATACTTTAGATTAAGGGACACATAGCCCGTTTCATTGTATTTTTAATTTTAATGTTTAATATAAATAAAACCTACCTCAGAATTAACTGTAAAATTTAAATTTAAATCAAGGGAATTACGACTATGGTCGCCAAAGTTTAATGGCCAACCTCCACAATAAGTGAAACACATACTTTAGGTTATGAGACATATTTTAGTTAACATCAATCAAGTTTTATATATTTTATTTTTAATTTCCCTTTTCTCTTTATTTTTCTTTAATGCTCATACTTGATGATAAATAAAAGGCATAGTAAAATTTTAATGATGATTTGGTAAAAAAAAAATTTAGCTGATCTCTATTAAAAGACAAGCTGATCTCTGGCAAGCTTTTGTTATCATCTCAATTGTTGTTTCATCAATTCTTGTCTAATCTCTGGCAAGCTTATGGCGGTGAATGCTGCTGGTACTGGATCAAGAGCTTATACACGTGCTTAAACAAGGTCAACTAGGTACGATGCTACTGGTCCTACTTTTTGGTCGATAGAATCAATAGCTTAATCTAATGGTGGTTAAGATGCTACTACTGGGCTCAACCCGGATATCATATTCATTGATATAATTAGCGAAGTCATTAAAATAATCAATTCCAAAAAAAAAAAAACTTATCAACTTAACTTAATTAAACTAAAATTAAATTAATTAAAGTAATTAGAATGTTGATATCACTAAAAAAAATTCAGATAAATTACCTTGCAGTTCGATCTTGTAGTTGCTAGTAATAGCAAGAGTTGGAATCTCGTTTAATGGTAATTCGTAATTGCAAGGTTTCAATGACACAACTTGGTGGATAATCGAATAACAAACTAGAAATGAAACTAAATACTAAATATAATTGGTTATTTAACTTAGGGAAAATGTATATATATGAACTAAGGGCATTGTGATAATAGCAAGAATATATATATATGTGTGTGTGTGTGTGTGTGTGTGTGTACATACACATACACATACACATACACACACACACACACACACACACACACACACACACACACACACACATATATATATCTGTGTGGGGAAAACACTAACATGAATCAGGTTTTCTTGTATTTGGACTCATCGATCAGAGTACTCCTTTTAGCTACTAGTTTTTCCCTGACTATGTCAAAATAAGATAAAATATCAATATGCAAAATTATCTATTAATCAAAGAGATTACACACATTTATACATGAATTAGTCTCAATATAGGAAATCTATCTGGGATGCACAATAATGTGGTTGAGAGAATATGTCAACCACACACTAAACTAGGAATATATATAGTTCTAGCTACCTCCTATGATGTAGGAACAGACTCCTTATATAGAGAGTTACAACCACAGAAAAGTAGGAATTACATATTCCAACACCCTCCCTTAATGACTACTTGTCGTGATATAAATTCACAAAATATAGTCGTGGTCAATCATAAAAAAAGATGTGTCTGTGACTCAGATCCACCAACAACGGGAAAATCCCATGTCTAGAACCAATAAGAGATGTGTCTGCGACTCAAATCCACCACCAACGGGAAAATCCCATGTCCAGAACCAACAAGAAATGTGTCTGTGACTCAGATCCACCACCATCGGGCAAATCCCATGTCCAAAACCAACAAGAAATGTGTCTGTGACTCAGATCCACCACAAACGGGAAAATCCCATGTGCAGAACTGGAAATAACGTCTACGACTTAGATCCACCACCAACGGGAAAATCCCATGTGCAGAACTACCAAAAGAGAGATCATTGCCTTTCCAAGAAAAATATCAATGCCTAAATAACATTCCCTAACATTCACACTAATTGCGCCTTTCAATGTGACTGCTAGATAGAAAAAACGCGCCGACCCTCCTCTTCTAAAAAAAAACAATATCTGAGACCTGTGAGTGAGGTGTTTACTGCAGTCCACCTACTCCTGTGAGCATTAAATCTCCTGTGAGCATCTAAGCTCTTATGTGCACCCAGGGCACCGTAGCCACGAAGGATTCTGTAGCCGTGAAGGCTCTGTATGTGGTTTCTGGTTCACCACAAACCATCACTCTAAAGTGACAAAATATGGTTTCTGGATGACCATAAACCTGTGATTACAAGGTGTTTTTAAGATTACCACGAACTTTACACATGCCTTTACAAGGCTTACATCCCATACTCCAACTCTTGGAGTTTCCAGGTACATACAATGACCACTACAAAACCATTCTAGACTTGCTTATAAAAAACATGCTAGGGAGTCTATCCCACAAACCCACACTAACTCAAACAAAAATTTTCTTTGTTGTCCATCATAATAGTTTTTGCTGCTCCTTTACCTCATCTTTTCATTTTTCACATCTTGGGCATCCTTGTCTTTGTCAATAAATTCTTGGAATTCCATGCTTAACCATACCATTCACCTCCACGAACACTGCACCATTCATATGCTGAAACACACCATTGCTTTGGCTTTGTACTTTTGAGTCTTTGGCATCTTCATTTTACTTTGGCAAGCTGGTCTTGCTCTACATGTTTTACCTATCATCAATTAGAGTTGCGAATTCTAACAAAATGACATCATATTGAGGTTGCAAATCTCAATATTTATACAAATTTCCAAGACTTGTCCACATTTTGTAATGTTCCTAATTAGCCCAAGCTAATAGGAACATTTCATTTTGTCTTAATATTATGTATTTATGAATAAAATGGAAAGGAGGACATGAAAAATTCCTAAAACTCAAAAAAAAAAAAATCAGTTCCCAGTGTGAACAAAGGGCTTTCTTAATAAAAGCCACTTGTGTGTGAATAGGAATTGAACCACTTGAAGACCCAACACAGTTCTAGCAGAAGGATCCAATGTGAAATTGGTTAACTCAATTGAGGTGGTTTAGGGTTTGTGCACACCTTCAAGTTATAAAAGGAAGGAGAAGGCTCTTGTTAAGGTTGGTGATCATATTTGTAATTTTGAGTTTGCTTGAGCAACTCCTTTCTCTGCTTTGTTTAGCAAGAGAAAGAGAGGATTTCCTCTTTAGGAATCCTCCCTCCTTCCTTGAGAAGCTCTTGTAGGGCATTGTACTACATTTCTCCACTATCCGGCATTTTGGCCAAGGTCCACCTCTAGTAGCAGTGCTGATCCTGTTTAGGGTTTTGCAACTGCTGTGAGTTATAGCAAGTGGTGAACTAGATCTGCAAGATCTAGTTGTTTTGGAGGAGATTTCTCTCGGGGAGGGTGTCTTTTGACCACCCGGAAGAGGATCTTACTCCCATTTTACTTTAAGATCTATATGTTTCAATTATTGTCATATTATGCTCAAGCTATAGCGCTGCCCCTCTAGGTACTGCGTTATTTCATGTGCTGCTACCAGTATTATTTGATTTTCTCTTTGTAATAGATCTCAGATGATTGAGGCTTGCCTCTCATCTTGAAGATTCATCTTATAGCTTGCTGAAATATATTGTTCAAATTTGATATACTGTAATAAAATTCTTCTTCAGAAATTTCTGGAAGTTTTATGCAGTTCTATGTATTAAAAGTCAGATCTACACTTTCTAGTGCATTATTTCGTTAAAACCCCAAAGGGGACTTGTAAAAGAGGCTGAGTAGTTTCCAGATCTGGTACGGATGTGATGTTACAGCCATAGATCTTCTGTAGATCTAAGTTTTAATGTTTAACTACTGAAGCACTCATAGAGAAATGCTATTCCTTCATTTCTGCAATTTTACGTATGCCGAAGTTGCCTTTCTTGAGGAATTTCTGCTATATTGTTCATAAGATTTGTTGTATATTGAAGGGAGGATCATTTATATTTTTGATCTGATATGTATTGCTATACTTTTGACATTTTAAGCTGACCTCCTCTGATTATTTGGAAAAACTGTGCAATTCTGGTTGCTGGGTTTTCTTGTTGCAGCAGCTCTTCTCTTTAGCTGATTTTTAGCTATTCAACTTCGTGGGAGATCTGTTTAAGGGCCTTAAACTCATTTTTTTTCCTAAAACTTAGCACACAAGTCCCACATAGCCTAATATAGGGGAACCAAGACCTATCGTGCATTATTTTTGCACCAAATTTCTTATACAGTGTTCTCACTGTGCCTCTTGCTGATTTTCCTGAAGTAGAAATTTCCCGCTTCTTCCTTGTTTGGTTTTTTCTCCTCTTTTGGATTATTTCTTAGATTTTTAGATCTAAACATCTCAAGAGTTTCAAACTCCAATAGGAGTGTGTTATTTCCACCCTTGCTGTGTTACACCTATTTTCTACAGACAGAGTCTGAAACGGACCAGGTAGCCTCTAGATCTCACCCTCTCTTTAGAGGTGACATATCCAATAAAATCCCCTTCAGTCTATCTCTGGTTTAGAAATTGCTGTTGTGTTTCCATACTGCTATGAATCCAAAGTGGAATATCTTAAGATATTCCCTACCGATCTTATTCTTCCCCATGTGGAACATTACACATTTACCCATACCAACCAAAAACAATACCAAATGAAAATATAAGCACAAGCGATAATCATGATAGTAATACAATATCCATGAAGAAAAAAATCTGGCATGCCAACGTTCAACACATGGCCACGCCATTCACTACTGCGAATAGACCGCCCCAAATTTTAGTTCACCAGAACACTGCCCACAGTGCTGTTGTGGGCAGTTCCAAGATCATACACTTAACATTGTCTTCACGAACAGGCATGAGCAACACCCTTTCACCTACTTTCTAGTTTACATTTCGACGAGTATTAATTCACCTCGATCGCTCAGGAACTCAGCCACCAAAGCTTATCACATACACAAAGGCTCAGCATAGCCACAAAGGCTCAACCCAACCATGAAGGCTCAACACAGCCGCGTAGGCTCAACACAACCAACAAGAACCATTAGTCATTAACACTCCCCAAATCTTCTCCATAGCATGCAAGGACAGCTCATTGTACCATAGTCAGCTCTCCACACCACGAAATTTTGATACCATTGACACACGATGGGTTCACCATGCTAGATAAAGTAGTTGCACTTTCTTCCAACAAAAAACTCTTCTTATAAAATGATCATAGATAAACTCACACATCATCTTATGAGCTAATCACGGATAAAATCACACATCGTTGCACTAACTGACCGATTTCACCCAGCATACACACCAATCGGCTCTATCTCTCGTAAGATTCAAGCGACTAGCTGACTGGCCGAGGACGTAAAAGCCTTTCCTCTGCATATAAATTCCCCATTGCCAAATTCAAGTTTGAAATTCATGCTCCCATCCATGGAATTACTATGAAAATGTTTGATGTTTTGGCTGGTAGGAGAGGGGGACGGTTTCTTATTTGGATTCTCGCTGTTTTGAAAGCTAGTGAGAACACTGTCCATTGAAACACTCCAGATGTGGTGACGATGATGATGAGAAGCAGTAGCAAGGGACCTCCCAGTGCTGTCGCCACCCCCAGGGAAACTTCATTTGTAACCATCCTTCTTTTCACTACTCTCCCACTCGGCTTCCTCAATATCGATCTCACTCTCTACATCATCGTAAGAATCCCAGCAATCAAAAAACCATTAATGCACCGTCACTTGCGTCGTAACCAATCGTTGGCCTGGGGTTCTTGTAGAAGTTATCCAATCTCTCCACCAATTTCCCAGATCTGGAGGATTCAATACTCATTTATTATATCTTTCCAATTGATAAGTTGAGGTTGAATCTTGGGAGTAGACATGGATTAATTCCAAACCACTGTACTACTCCCTTAATCGATGACTCTCTTATGCAGATCCACACTGCCAAAAATTAGGCTCACCAGATCAGCAACGAACCTCCACTGCAATTCTCTTCTCTGATGCAAGCGTTAGCCAGATCTTCCAACACAACTCAACACTTTCCAAATACAATCGATCAATTCTTCAACAGGCAGATCTCACCTGAGCTCTTCTTCTGTGCATCCACAAAAGCTTCAACGATCACTCCCTTCACACTCACGCATCGCCAAATCGGAATGCATGTTTCAACACTCCCTATTTACAGCAATAGAATGTGTTTCCTGTAAATTAAACCATGCATGGATCAACTCACCAATCGATGCCACAACATCTGCTCTATCTGCAACCACATTATTGTGTGTCTAAGATAGATTTCCTATCTTGAGACTAATTCATGTATAAATGTGTGTAATCTCTTTGATTAATAGATAGTTTTTCATATTGATATTTTATCTTGGTATCAGAGCCCATTGGTGGTGAATCTGAGTCACATACACATATTTTGTTTGTTCTAGACATGGGATTTGCTCGTTGGTGGTGAATATGAGTCGCAGACACATTTCTTATTAGTTCTTGACATGGGATTTGCCCGTTGGTGGTGGATTTGAGTCGTAGACACATCTCTCGTTGGTTCTGGACATGGGATTTTCCTGTTGGTGGTGGATCTGAGTCATAGACTCCTTATATAGAGAGTTACAACCACAAACAAGTAGGAATTACATTTTCCAACAAATTATCCAATTTACATGATATTTTACTTGAAAATTTGTTGTCAACATCGAGGAAATCTAGTTTTGTAGCAATTTGCAATCGTTACATATTAAGAACGCAAAGCCAAATTATGATTGTGGTAACATACCCATTGATTGATACAATTTCTTTAAACCCCATCAAATTGATAGTTTTCCGTTCAGAAAAAGCTTTCGGCTCTAGGAGCATTATGGGTCATCAGAAAGGAGGAACAAGTACTTTAAATTCTATAATAGGCCTAACTAGAATAATACCATACTAGGCAAGCAACCTCCCTCATAATCCCCATGTCATTTTAGCTTTTTTTTTAAATTGTTTATATATAGATATTTTTTTATTTTCGGAAAATTTATTATAAATTGTTTGTTAAATTAGTAATAATATAAGTTTACTCATTATTTTTATTCAAGAAAAATCAAGCTACTTAAAATTATTGGCTGGTAGTTTGTAAGGGGCAAGTTTTCACTCCTCCCATATCTCTTTGAACAGTAAGACATTAACCTATTTCTTTAAGTCTAAAGAAAATCAACTCTTAGCCAATCAAAAGCGGTTATATATATATATAACTTTTTTTCACAAATTTACTCTAAATTTAGTTAGAAATTTTAAAATATAATTAAAATTATAAATTTGAGTTATTAAAATGGTTTGAATTGAATATTTTAGAATTTTTTTAAACATTGAATTTTGTATTTTTG
Source organism: Pinus albicaulis (assembly GCA_034641835.2). Classification (NCBI taxonomy): domain Eukaryota; kingdom Viridiplantae; phylum Streptophyta; class Pinopsida; order Pinales; family Pinaceae; genus Pinus; species Pinus albicaulis. The sequence continues at coordinate 599,939,947 of CM076581.1, read as the reverse complement.
AATGTATAAATGAATTTAATACTTAATTTTTTTTTGGAATATTTAGATTTTGCAAACTACATAAATTAAATCTACCATTACAACAAATCTCTCTCAATCTTTTTTAGCAGAAGGATCCAAAAATATAACTAGTGTAAATTCAGCTTAATTAAGTTTCCTCGTGAAGAAATTTGATCTCTCTCTACTCATGTTATATCCGTGGTTTCTCAACTCCAAGTTGAAAGAAAACTTACTCACACATCCCCTTCATACTAGATTGTAAAATAAGTCCCTTGACTCAATTAAGAAAAAAATAGACAAAACAAATTTATCACTCAAATTATGTATATATATAAATGGTAAAATTTAAATATATATAATTGGAAAAGTATACCATTTATCAAAAATATTTTATATGATTAAAAATTATCTATCCTACATTTATATAATTTCATTTCTTTTTGATATTAGACTATAAAATGGAGTGTAATTATTTTATGTTTTTCATGTATATAATGGTATAGTCAAAGTATTCTATATTTTTTCCCTTATAAAATTTTAAGGAAATTATGTTTTTTTTTTTTTTAATTTAAAATAAATATATTCATTTTCTTTTGTATTCACCACTTTGAACAATTTATTTAAATAGTATAAATTTAATAATTCAAATTTATAATTTTTACAATTTTTTATTAAATTTTAAACAAAATTAATCAATAAATATAATAAAAAACCAGAACCAAAAATATGTATATTCAACTCACCCATATAAACTATATAATTCAACAAAATTTTAACTAGCAAATAGGTTAAAAAATCAAAACCATATATATATATATATATATATATATATATATATATATATATATATATATATATATATATATATATATTTTCAACTCACCAATAAAAAATATTTATTATTTGTAAAATATGATGAGTTAACCTAATAAACCAAAACCCCACACACATATATATATATTCAGCTAACCAATAAAAAATATTTGTAAAATATGATGGGCTGAGCTATTTATTAGTTGATTTAGCTTTTTACATATGTGCAGGATATAATTGAATTTTGGGAGCATTATTATTTTCATGTCTTGTTTAGGCTATCTGTTGTTCAGTGACCATCGCAATCTTCAGAGATTCCCCATGCTATTTCCCGATTGCGATTACACTACTCTACGTTATATTTTCTCACTTCTTCCCTATTGTTCATGCCGTGAAATGATGGTTATTACATTTTTACGGGCCGAAGGAAATGATTAACCGTCTGAACAATACCTCAATCATTACTATACAATGCCCCACCGAAACAATTATACCAGTGCTCTTAATGCGTTGTCGATTTATTTATAATGATAATTATTTATTTACATAGGCGTGATTGACTGATTATAGTATGATAATGAAACACTGTATGATATATTATTAGCAATGAACATAGGTTCACAACGTTGGTTTAACCCTCCCAGATTCGCTACAGGATACATATACCTTCACTTCGTTTGAATTGCTTAAAGAAGAAAGTATTGAGTATAATCAAGAGATGAAAATCCTACTAATTCACATAAGTTAGTAAATGAGGTTTTATAACCAAAGCAATTAAAAAATGAATAAAAGTTGGGGTAAAAGGAGGATAGGAAGAAATAAAAATAGTGTACAACTTACGAACTCTACTCTCCACATGTTGGAAAATATTAGGTAAATAATGAAAATAATCATTTTAATAGGTAAATGAGGGATAAGAGGGACATAGAGTTAATTAGAAAAATTAATCCTAAAATAGTTAAACTTCTTTAAGAAAAGAGGGTGGTGAGTAAAAATAAAGATTAATGAATGAAATTAGAAATATTTGGAGAGCCTCCAAGTGGCAAGAGCCAACATCAGAACATCCATCTAAGAGGCAAATTGGGTTAAATTAGGAGGTAGTTAGGGGGCCCAATTTGAGACTTCTTAGTTGACTTCAGTAATGAACACAAATTAAGGAGTAATAAAGGGGGACAAGAGACAACTAGGAGAAGAAACACTGAGTCTTGTTGGGGTGAGGAAAAACGTTATTTTTTAACTAAAATTTAAGTAAATAACTTTGGATAACCTTGGTGAGAGGGTGACACATGAGTGGGTGAATTATCAAAGACCTAGATTAATAAAAATAATTAATTGTGCATGAAGTGTCAGGTGTCACCCATGAAACCTCCTGTAAAAGAAGGGGAATGTTATGGGAGAGGGGAATTTTTCTTACCCTATTATTAGATGGATGATATTATTTTATTGTAAGTGACTATGAACTATTGTGAGTTTGGTGAGGTGGTAATTTTTAGAGAGGGGACTCTTGAGTCAAAGAGTGCTCACCTCCATAAATTAGCTTTCTTCCCCTTATACAACCCCATTTTAGCTTGGGGGTCTGCGGGGAAGAAGAGTACCCAAGTACTAGGTTGGGAGGTCAACCAGTGGGTCACTAAGATTCGGTTGAAGCACATCAATGTTCAAACTTGGACGCAGACGATAATAATAGAGTACAAATAGCGGCAAGGCGATGACCAAATCTCCATTCTGGGATGAACGATACATGTTGTATTCACGATATTTATGAAAGGTTTTTTTTGTATGTATAGTTAATAGAATGTAAAAATATAGATGATATGTAGAATGCATTGTAAATTATGGATGTTTGATGTAAATGCCTTAATAACTATGTATTTCCAATGTTGGTGGTTGTTTAAGCTATTATGTGATCTTGGTATAGATGTCACTAGAAAATTATTAGTTAAATTGAAAATACTTCTTTTCTTACGATTGTATTACAAACTTAACTACATTATTTATAGTTTAAAAAAAAAGTGTCTGAGGGAAGGTCCTTGCACTTAGTATCAAAGGAATAGGTTCAACCTCCAAGACCTATGGACCTGTCAACATTAAGTACATATGCCACAAAAAAATGTTTTTTTTTTCAATAGCTTATAAATTTGAAATATCATGCTTTAACCTCAATGATGTTGTATTTTCTCCTCATTTTTATCGATCACAATTCTAAAAACATTGCATATTTGTGTTTGTAAATTGTGAGACAATTCTTTTCTCATAGGATTACTAGTGAACTAGGTTCATAATATGTATAAGCCTTGACTGGAATTAGAACATATCTAAGAATGTATCACCATGTAGTGAATTCCAAATCTCCTTATATGTATCATTGTGGGATTTAAACCCATATTCTAACTTCCATCCTCAACCTTACTTCATGCGTCGATACAAGCTCAAATACATCACTCTTCATATATTTGTATAAATTAATAAAGACACAACTATTCCTTTTCTCTAGCTAAAGCCTCAATTTGAAGACTATAATTGAAAATATTAGGTTGTAGGCCTTTCTGTCTCATTATAGAGAGTAAACAAAGAGTATTTTCATATTAATTTAGGAATTGCAAGTTAAGGCTCCAAATGGTTTCCATGCTCTCACGGCTTGTCTGTTAACCAAAATTCCTTACATAGTATGTCTTCCTTTAGTGAAATATGATAGTGAAAATGAGCTTGTAAAGTAACAATAATTGTGCTTTTGAACCCAATTCAAAATTTTGGTGACTGCCATGTTATTGAAAAAATTGCAAAGATGCTTTGTGAGTGAATTCCATAGAGCCAGTAGGACTACACCATATTCCACCACCATCTCTATATCTGTGAGCCCCACTTTACTCGGGTTCAAATTCCCCTAAGCACATTCCCTGTCCACATGTTAAAGCATCACATCTAAGTTCCATATTTTAGTATCCTAAGATTTATGTTACATGAAACGACAAAAATGGATATTTATTCCTTTACCAAAAAGAAGAGGAGAAATAGGAAACGAATCCATCAGAGCGGAAAATAACACATTTGATGTAAAATTATATTAACTTGATGTTTCCCTCATTTCCATCAAAATCACACATGCTTCGTCTAAGATTCAACTTGAGAATCCCATTATTTATGGTTGAGTTCTTCGATAGAGTGCAAGATTTATGGTTGTATTTTATAATATATTGCATGATTTATGGTCTAAATCTCTAATAAAGTACGTGATTTGCGGCTAGGTTTCCTAATGGAGGACATGATTTAGGGTTACGCTTTTTGATGGAGGGTGTGATTTGTGGCTAAGGATTCTAGCATAGCCTATGGTTTAAAGAGGGAGTTATTAGGGCATGAAAAGAATTATAATACCATTTAATCCTTCCATGGATTATGAGGATCTTGCTTATAGCGTATCCTATTACTTTGTTCTATAGATGACATGTTTCACATATGCATTTATGAAACAAGTAATCCATGTATTCCTAGGATGTCCTCAATACATGCCAAAGAATTGAAAGCTCCCCAAGAATCATTGCGAGAAGCAGTATCTTTGTTAACAAAGAAAAAAATGGTTGTTTCTAGATATTTGATCAGAGGCTCAGTATTAAGATAAAAAATTATCTAAACCAGAACGACAGTGAAGAGCTCGTCGCCAGGAATCTGATGCAATTTGTTTCATCAAAATCCGAATTCAGATGAGGAAGTTATGACCTGCTGTCTGTTTGCTCAAACAACTAAAACAAATGCAGAACAGTGACATTTTGATGACATGGCAGCCCAGTCAACACTCCAGGTATATTCATGGAATATTCTCGAGTTTTAGCCCAATGACACTCTGACAAGTGTCACAACCAGATTCACCATGTTCACAACGTTGGTTTAACCCTCCCTCTCATTGCATATATAGAACTCTTAAGAGTTCTCACCCAACATTGCTATCATTACCAAATGACAGAAGGCCATAGATAATGAGCAACTAAAACTTTATCACCAAATCAAAGAACAACCTATAATAGATATAATTGATATTTGGAATCCAAATAATAAAATGAATTCTGAAATCTTAGGCAGATCAAAAGATTGCATTGTTTCTTGGTGTCAATGGGTGCAACTTCACTTGTAAATTAACACCAAAGCAAGTAACACCCTAGAATAGATATAATTGATATTTGGAATCCAAATAATAAAATGAATTCTGAAATCTTAGGTAGATCCAAAGATTTCACTGTTTCTTGGTATCAATGGCTACAACTTCACTTGTAAATTAACACAGGTAAGAGTGTGACTGCGAAGGAATATGCAACTACTCTGGTCAACTAAACTTAATTACAACATACCTTGAATTAATTTCTTGTAACATAATAAAGTATTTCTCTGTGCATGACCACCCAGATCAAGCTCGTTGGATAGGAAAATGAAATTAGTTTGATTTTTCATAATTATCATTCTACTGATGTCATTATGTATATCTTATGTAACAAGAAAAAAAAATATTATTTTCAAACATGGGTTTTGAATGTTTCTTTTAATTGGTCTTCTAGGGAAAGCATGTTCTTCATGATTCTAGTGTTTTTCATGTCATAATATTTATTCTCATGGATCAAGAGAGTGAATATCATTTGTATAAGACCCTATTGGGTAAGTTGTATCTTGTAAAATAATTTATTTTGAGTATTGAAAGTCAAAATAAGCCTCCTAGAACAAGTCGACCCTAGCAGCAAGAAGTCAACCTAGAGAATGGTATTCGATTTCATGGAAAGCCTATAAATAGAAGAATATTCAACCTTGTTTGTCACTACACCAATTCAATCATACCAAGAAAAAAGTGTGATTTGAAGCTAGGAACAAGAAGGAAGAAAGAGTGAAGGTCCAAGAAGTAAGGGGAATTCAAGAAGAATAAAGGAAGTCTCATTTTGAGTCTTATTCTCTCACATATGAGAAGGAATTAGGGTTTGTGTTGCTTTTACAGGGGAGAAGGTTGTAGTTCAAAATTGCAGACTCGAAGTTGGTGGCCAAATCTGATGCTGGAAGCTGTATGTAGTTCCTCACTCTTATTGAATGACCCTGATATGACATTAACGTTGATATAACCTTAAGGCTCAGTCAATATTTTTTAAGAACCTTAGGTTGAGGATATGGACATTTGACACTACTATTAGTGGATGTGATGGATATTTTTGTTTCCTAGTTGATGTTATGATGATAATAGTTGTGATGGATGTGCTTATTTCCTAGTCGATGTTATGATGATAATAGCTGTGATGGATGTGTTTATTTCCTAGTTAGTGTTATGATGATGATAACTTTGATGGATATGTATGTTTCTACAAATTTTATGATGATGGTAGTCATGATGGATGTGTTCATTATGTTGGCTACTTACATTAGTTCTAGTTCATGGCGAATAATGATGTGGATGACTATGTCATGTTCATGATTTAACATATTTATTATGCCAATGACTAACACTGTTAAATATTTTGTTTTTGAAATTTTAAAGTTTAGTTTGAATTTTGTTTTAAATTCTAATAACATCTTAGTGGTTTCAAGCATAGGTTAGTTGTTTGGCTAGATCACTCACAGATGGGTGACAAGGCTATAAAGATACATGGAACTTCATGGGAGGAGTGGGATAATGTCCTTTATCACCCACTTGAATTCTTGTTGTAACTTGTGATGGAAGGGTTGGAATACCTCCACCTTGAAGATCATGATGTCATGGGGCCAGACCCCATATTAGGCCGCTCATGAGGATTTTACTTTTGGATTTGCATCAAGGAAGATTCCTTGATCCCTAGCACCATTAGTCTCACTATAAAGGGAAACAAGAGAGATGATAGAGTTCTATGCTTGAAGGGAAAGCGGTGTGGCGCACTTGGAACTTTAAGGGAATTTATTTAAGGGGACGAATGACTTGGCACAATTGGCATCAAGAATAAACTGTTAGGCATGGAAAATTTATAACTTCGAAGTGAATTTCTTAAAGTACATGAATGACTTGGCACCCTTGACATCAAAAATAAAGTCTTGAGTATAATCAAGAGATGAAAATCCTATTGTTTAGTCAATTTAATGAATTTTTTTGCTATCATAAATTATTGACCAAAGTTGGTAACCTTGTGAAGTGCAAGTGCACTGTTAGTTCCAGTCTTCGCAGCCTGTCACCAGAGATCAACATGAACTCTTACTATGTCTATTTTTGTTAGATTTTTTGCACATAATGTTCAGCACAAAACATGTCAGAAGTGTGTCCATCAGAAGAAGCTCAGAAAAATATTTCCAATGGTATATCACACTCCCATAACCGGCTCCCGGATTAGAAGATATGATTGAAATGAATGAGTGATTCTTGGTTATGCATGTTTTGAGGTCAGTTGCTGCACACAATGACAAGTTTAGTACAAAATCAGTTTCTGAAATAATGGTAAGGAATTTTTCAAAAGTGAAAGAGGTTTTTGTTCATAACATACCAAATAACAAAAAAATCCTTCATTTTATGCACAGGTGCTACTATGTGGGAGATATACAGTGATATTTGGAGCCTACATTAAAACAAAGCAAATTTTTCATATTTTTTACTGTTTTAGTCATTTTAGTGCGGAGCCATTTTACAACAGATGGAAAGTAATTTTGAAACAACGAAGGAGGCTTTTGTTAAACACGAGCCATATAAAAAAAACCTCTTTCAGTTTATTCACAGGTGTCACGAATTGGGATATGTGACTAGATCTTTACAACTCATTTTCACAGATTTAAATTTTTAATGATTTTCTGTTTTAGAGATGATTTTGTGGAACAGATTACGAGCAACGGGAAATGAATTTTCCAATTTTGAGAGATATTTTTCTCCAAAATGACCTTAACTACAAAAACCTCTTTCAGTTTTGTAACAGGTGCTATGGTTTAGGATATACGAGTTCATATTCAACACCTATTTTCAGAAATTCGGCCCAAGATTAATGTAACTGATTCTATTTTTAAGAAAATGGTTGAGCTCAATTACCTTAGTACAAGGATGAAAAAATGTATATATTTTATGAATTTCATAGTGTATAGGTTGGATTTTTGCAGAGGGTTGGACACTTGGGATTGCTTGGCACTTCATTGTACATTCATCTCTGCAATTTTGGCAAAGGAATAGACCAAGGTTTGCAACACTCTTTGGAATCCATGTGGCTTTGTGTTTTGATGGTGTGTTTCTCTATGTGATTGTAAGTTCACTGATGTTTTATGTGTGTCATTTCCCTTCTCATTTCTTCTTAAATTAAACAAATGAGTGATAAGGGTAGAATTCATTATATTTTTGTGCTCTGCCTTGAAATTTTGTTTAATTTTACATGTTTTCATCTGTTTGAAGAGGATTCTTGCTGCCTCTTGTCCTCTTCAACTCCTCACTGGTCTAAACTATCCATTCATTCAATCCAAAGAATTAAAACTATTTCCTTCCTTGCCCCAATCAGAACTCTATAAAAACTAGGCCTCATCCCTGAACCCAAAACTGCCTTTCCCTTTGATTCCAAAAAAACCCCCCAAAATCAAATCAAACCCTTTCACATATATACCTAGCCTAAAATCAGCCTTTATTTCAATTCATCTCAAGACTCATTGATTATTTTTGTTGAGATTGACCCGGAGAGAGCCCTCTCCTGATCTGGTAGGGCTAGCTACCAGACTGAGCGTGGTTTGATGTTACCCTGAACTCTGCCTTCCTTCAGCCTGAGGTAGATTTAGGAAATAACATGCACT